>OY735213.1:287500-425000 GCA_963457665.1 Thysanoteuthis rhombus
AGAATAGAGTAAAGAAACCATTCAGCTGAAATGAATGAAGCAAAATTCTCATTTTCAGATAATAGTATCAAAGTTCAAAATAACAAAAAAATTTTGCCATCAGTTATGGTAATTTTTACAATTTTCATAAAAATTTGTTAAACAAATGTTGAGATCATCTTTCTTTGTAAATGTTTTCCTTATCTGCAGCTAAGAATGGAAAAAATTATCGATACAGTATCAAATTGTAGTTTGTTTTTTTTTGTATGAAGATCAATGAATATCCAAACAATGAGATTAAAGTTGGTTATACATTGATTTTGACAATTTTGAATGACTAGCATCACATAAATGTTGATTGTATAGGTAAAGTTTAAAAAATGCCAAATATGTTTTTTTTAACTGGTATCTTTCCTTGGAACTTCAATTTGTAACAACTGTGGATATATTACGTATAGTAAATTTGGTTTTGAATAACTGTGGCACTTTGATGGAGAATATACGATTTGTTCAAGGAATTTGAACAGAGTACAGGCAAAACAAATGTTTATGAACCTTTGCAGCAACTCTTTTTGAGTAGTATCCTATGTTAATGATTTAATTCTCCATACTGTTGACCATTAAGACAACAGTGCATTTGTCTATGGTAGCCTTTCTTTTCATGATCAAAATCCCTGAACTTTTGGGTAAAACCTTGTCTTGCATGAACTTTGGATGGTTTCTTCCAACTAAGTATTTAAATAGACAAAAGAATAAAATACTGAAAGGATAAACACCTTTATTTCCTTCCAATATGTATACAGATTTTGGATGGATTTCTATTTGATATGACAGGAAAATCTCTATTAAAAGCCAAAAAATAAAACACACATCTAGTCTTTTTCATACATTGCCTCGTAAAATATTAAAAAATACTCAATTGATTTGATTTTCCCACAAACTTATAGATATAGATTTTTTGCCAAAAAATTCTCTGCTCTGATAAGGCATATGCTTCCCCTTACATACATGGCACATTCAGTGTCTGTGCTTGTTAATTCTTGATATGGTCTCCAACTAGCTTGCACACTTGTCCCTTGACCTTCCTGTGAATCGAGTAAACCTCACTGAAAGCAACAAAGATGAGGAGATTAGTCTGAATTAACCACTTTTCCCTTCTCTAAAAATCAACTATTTGATATTACACTCAGTGACAAAAGGTTTGATGTGTTATATACTCTATTAACATATTGTCAGAAGTTTGAGATGGCAAGTCAAAAATCTGCAGAAACAATAGGAATCAGAAAAAAAAGTGTGTGTATGTTTGTGTGTGAACTCAATTAACAAGAGAAACACAAGACAGTAATTTCAATGTTTTCATAGTTTTATTCTAAGAAAATAAAATTTAGTTTGGTCTTGAAAACCTCAGCAAAAATGAGCAACAAATTAGATTTTCTCAGTCAATAACACAGGGAATAAAGTAAAACATTCAGTACCTGACTCAAATCAGCTTTTTTTTCGTAAGAATAATGAAACATTCGAGTGTTTTCTTATGTTTTTAACCCTTTCCTTTCCTTTGTTTTTTAACATTAATACCTTCATTGTCAACTTGAGGCATAGTGAGATACCCATTTCAGTGTGATCAACTTCTTTGTTTTGTGTACTTATCTTATAGTGGCTCAATCTCAACTCAATTTACTGTCCATTTATAAAGTTCACTAGTGAGAATAATAAGTATATGACTCCTTTCAACTTCCTTTTCTCAGTATTGCAGAACATCAATCAGATCCCTTATGTTAAACTAATACAAACTCTGAGAAGTCATCACATATACATCCTTTTCCCAAAGAATATATACATTAAATTCTTTGTGAATTTAGAAAAAATTTTGCAAAATAACATGAAAATGAAATTTATTGTTGTGCAATTTAATTTTGATGTGGAAAATATATTCTTGTCATTCCAAGATCCATTTATAAGACAACCCAAAAATAGAATCTGCAACAAATGAGTCAAAAAGTTGAATTTAGTTTTGAATCCTATTTCTTGATTGCCTCCAAAAGCTAAAGTAAAATAAAATGAAATAATCAGATATCAGGCCAAATATCCCACAAGAATATGGTCCATCTCGAGTATGTGACTGCATGGTAATTTCAAATCTGAAACTTATATAAAAGCCACTGTCACTTTTTGTTGGTCTATCCTGTCATATTAAACCAAACTGATTTTAAGTCATGAGCAAGTGGTCAAAAAGCGGTGATCTCATACCGTGAACCAAACTGTAATAACCTGAAAATTTATACCACTATGTCAGGACTTAAAGTAGCTGTAACCATATCAAGGTCAGCAACTAGAAAAATGAAATGAACGTAAATTTCATAAAAGCATTTCATTCGATCCGTCGCAAGTTAAACCCTTATAAACATCAATTCCATATACCCCATCATTTTTGATAGCACAAGTATGTTTTTTTTAGTGTTCTACAATATTTTATTTAGAACGCTGTTGAAATTTTCGACAATTTTTATTTTTAAAATCCAACCCCCCAAAAGAATCTATATTTTTAAAAAATTCTGTTAGAAAATGAAACAAAATGAATCCAGTAGAATTCCAATATATGTACTTATTTTTGGTGTTAGTGATAGATCCAAAGGAGACAGTCAGATTGTAGTGTGAAAACAAACAAAAAAAGAACTCTTGGTATATAGAAGTCAATTTTATCATAATACATTTTGATTTATTGACGCATCAAATAAAAACCTGTCATTTTTTCTGGGTAATATCTTACTAAAATTCATCTTACATCAGCCTGTCCATCAGTACATGACCACCTATCACAGAAACCATACCCCAGAACTTGATGAGATTTCACATGTGAATATAAACCTTGGAAAGGTTTTTAGCAAATTAATTCTTGAAAATCACTCCTTAAAAACAAGGTTTGATGTAAATTTACGCTTAACTCAACATTTTTTATCTGAAACAAACGCTTAATTGCAGGGCATGTGGGACTCCATATTGTTCATAGAAATAAGAGAGATCTCACCAAAAGGTAAGTACTTCAATATCTTTCAAAGAAAGGGGCCCGAGGAAAAAAAAAAGAATGATGGCATGTTTTCCATTAAGTGATATTAAGAATCTTAAAAGAAAACTCAAGAAGTCATGAACATTGCTTTCTTTTAAGAAAGTAAACAAGATCTGGTTTCCAGCCATTTCATTGTCTACTTTTGACAGCAATTCATCCTGCCCTTGTGGGTATACATTCATGTAGTTATTAGAAAATGCTGATCTGCACATTTCATTCCAGTGTGCATTTTCATACATATTGTTAATTTTGATTTCATTCAAAATGCTGATCCAAACACTTCAAAGTTAAAGACTTTCCTTTCAGTGTATTTGAATGTCTTTTTTTAACTATAAGCTATTCAGTAAGGCTGATCCATACATTGTTGCTCTCCAATATGTGTTTGCATATGTTTTTTTAGTTCTGCATTCTGAGAAAATGCTGATGTGCACATTTCACAAGAATATGGTTTCTCTCCAGTGTGTTTTCGCACATGTGTTTTTAGATGTGCTTGCTGTGAAAATGTGGAGCCACATACTTCACAAGAATAAGGTTTCTCTCCAGTATGAGTTCGCATGTGAGTTTTTAGACTTGGTTGCTGTGAAAATGCAGATCCACACACTTCACAAATGAATGGTTTCTCCCCAGTGTGTTTTCGCATGTGTATTTTTAAATATCTTTTCAATGAAAATGCAGATTTGCAGACTTCACAAATAAATGGTTTCTCCCCAGTGTGTGTTCGCTTGTGCATTTCCAAACTTGATTTTTGTATAAATGCAAATCCACACACTCCACAAGTAAATGGTTTCTTCCCAGTGTGTATTTGTATGTGTATTTTTAAACTAGATTTCTGTGAAAATGCAGATCCACAAACTTCACAAGTAAATGGTTTTTCTCCAGTATGTGTTCGCATGTGAATTTTTAAATTTCCTCTCGTTGAAAATGCAGACCCACACACTTCACAAGTAAATGGTTTCTCTCCAGTATGAGTTTGCATGTGTATTTTTAAATTCCTTTTCACTGAAAATGCAGATCCACACTCTTTACAGCTAAATGGTTTCTCCCCGGTGTGTATACGCATGTGTATTTCTAAATTTGATTTCTTTGAAAATGCAGATCCACACACATCACAAGGAAATTGTTTCACCCCCGTGTGCTTTTGCATATGTAATCTTAAACTTGATATCTGTGGAAATGCAGATCCACACACTTCACAACTAAAGGGTTTCTCTCCAGTGTGTGTTCGCATATGCATTTTTAAAGTTGATTTCATTGAAAATGCAGATCCACACACTTCACAAACAAATGGTTTTTCTCCAGTGTGAGTTCGCATGTGTATTTCAAACTTTGATTTCCATGAAAATACAGAGGCACATATTTCACAAGAATATGATTTCTGTCCATGTAATTTTGAGTGCAATTTTAGAGATAATTTGCTAGTAAATGCTAATTTGCACATCGCACAAGAATATGCTTTCTTTCCAATGTGTGTTTGCATGTGGCAGGTTAAATTTCCTTTAATTGAAAATGCTAATCTGCATACTTCACAAGTAAATGGTTTCTCTACAGGTCTTACGATAGTGTGTGCTCGATTATGTTGCTTCAAGTCTGATATTCTTGCAAATGCACACCTGCATATTTCACAAGAATATGATTTTTCGTGTGTGCGATTCATGTATGTGATTCTATGTATAATTTTAAGGATGAACTATAAGCAAATGCTAATATGTACATTCTACAAAAATATGATTCCCATCCAGTTTGTGTTTGCATGTGATTTTTCAAAGTTCATTTCATTGAAAATGCAGAGCAACAAATATTGCAAGTAAATGGCTTCTCTTCAGTGAGAGTAGACAGGGATTTTTTAATGTAAATTACAAGAAAATGCTGACCCACATATTTTACAAGAATAAAGTTTCTCTCCAGTATGTTTACATGTGTCAGTTTAACATAGAAGTCTCTGAAAAGGAATAGCCACCAACTCCACAAGAATGTTTTCTCTTCAGTATCAGATCATGAGGGATTATAAATCTGAACTATGTATATGTAGTGTGTCTTTGAATGTTTTTTCAAAAGTCTTTCCAGTGAAAATGATGATCCACACACCTCACAGGAAAAAGATTTAACTCCAGCGTATTTTTGCATACTTGTCTATATATTTAAATTCTGTGAAAAGAGAGAAAAATTGTTTACAAATGGAAATTTAACGAAAAAAATAATAAAAATATCTTATCAAATCCTTTTGAATCTTTATAGTAAATGAAATAACTACAGATTTACATTAGTAAATAATTCAATGTTAGTTTATCTGATTTCAGATGTTTTTTGAATTCAGCATCTAGTACATATGCAATCAAAACAAAATTGATTTTCTGACGGAAAAATATACATGATATTAAAGATACATAAATATATTTTAGTATATCTTTAGTTTTTTTGTCAAGCAGGATTGCAACATTGAAAAATTTACAAAAAAAGATTGTTCGAAATTGATTGAACAAGTAAAAGAATGAAGTGCAGGAAATCTGTCAGTGCTTACCCACAATTTTCAGTTTTTGCAAAGGAGACTGACTCCTGTTAGAAATAAAATATATCGAATGTTGTTATTGATGTCAAAAGGGAAGAACTTTTGATATCATTGAAAAAAAAAAAAAAAGTCCATATATCTGAAAGTACATAAGAGTATAACCTGTAAACATCTATCATGATTTGTTTCTCTTCCAACAGTGTACACAATATTTTTGTATGTTATTTAACTATTATCTCCTTATTTCAAGCTGTTTGTTCATTGTTTAGAGTCCTAGTGGAGCATCAAGTTTTAATCATACCACTATTATCCCACTCTTAACTGATCTTCTCTAGGTCGACTAAGCCTCACAACTCTACTCTTCCCCAGTGGATTCCAGTCTAGTGCCAGCTTCGTGATATTATCAGCTGCTTTCTGAAGGGTGTGTCCAATCCATCCCCACTTTTGTTCCTTCATGTCAATGGGGTTTCTGATTTCTTTCCCGAAGGTTTACATTGGAAATCTTGTCAACCCACCTGATAAGCTGTTTTGTGGACATCTGCTGACAAAAAATGTGGTTCTTGTTGGTAATGGTGTCAGCCACTTTCCTTGTCTCAGATGTATACATAAAATAATACAATAGTACAATATATTAAACATATATTTCACAATACAAGCCTAAGCTATGAATAATTCCACCTATGACAAACTTTGATTTCGTAATATATGTATAAATCTGTGTTGATCTTTTTTTCTCAAACTTGACCTCCTACTGTTCAATAAATAGAAATGCGTGCTAAAATAAAACAGCATTAAAAGGCTCAATTCACATGGGGTCTGTATACAAAGAGACAAAAAAAGATAAGATATGTTAGGTTTATTTCAAATTGGTAGAGTAGATCGTTTGAACAGTGTTTGCAAATGTTCAATTATATTTCACCTTTTTTAATTCAATTCAGAGAATTATGAACTCTGCCCAATTATCACATTTATTTGTTTTCTGACTTTGCAAAAATTAATCATTGTGGTATTATTCTTTGATTTTCAGCTGCCTCAAAAAATGTTATGCTTTAAAAATGTGATTAGAATTTGAGGCCAGGTTTAGAAAAATTGATTACAGGGTGGTATTACTGGTGTGATTAAAATTTTGTGTCCCATACACTGAATAACCTCCCATAATTTTTCTTTCAACTATCTTCATATTCTGATCAAATTTGGATTCAGATGTTTCAATGAGGATTAACTCATCTTCATAATATACAGTTTCCATCAACAATTATTGGTGAAACTCAAATTTATGATATAATCATGAGGAATTTTTTTAGGTGATGAGGTTAAGTAAAAGTTGAGGATGCAGTGTCGGTACCTAAACATGTTAAGTCTGTTCCCTAAGGTTTTGTGTCTGTTACTATTATTGCTTTTTATAGATGACCAGCCAGAAAATATAAAAAATGAGATAAAATCTTTTGCAGATGGCATAAAGATGGTAACTGATCTAAGGCAGAATCAAAAAGCTCAGAGCAATTGTAATGTATTGTGTCAGAGGGAGAGTGTTTCGCTGTTGAAATTCGATACAGAAAAATGCAAGGTACTTTACATTGTCGAATCTACCCTCTCCTTCCCAAGCATACTTTCCATGATTCTGTGTTGAATACATATAGTACTGAAAAAGATCTCCACATCACATTCAATGATAAATCAAATTTTCATGACCACATATATGCATCCATACCAAAAGCACAGGTTTAGCTCTCAAGAACCACATCATTGTGTGAGCCTCATGTAATGAAAACTGCATGCAAGTCATTTGTATGGCTAAGTTTGAAATTTGGCCCATCAAAAATGGATTATTTTATTAAGACTGATTTTCAGCAGTCACTGTATTTTTTTGAAAAGCTAACACATATAGATTTTTAATTAAATGAAAGAAAAATATATGAACTGTAACAATATGCAATGTAAGATTATAATTTATTTCATTATTGATTAACAAAATCATAAAAAATATGTGAACCATAACAATAACTTTGATATGGTGAAAGTGGGCACATCAACATATCTCCATGACTGCCGACCACGTACAGTAGACTCTAGTATGCTATTATTATTAATGGTTGTCTGAGATTTGCTCAAGAAATCTTCCCACAGAAGTCTTTAAACTCACCAGTTTTGTTATAAAGGTGGTTTCAGAAGTGTAATTAATTTAATTACTTTATTTGTGAAATATAACAGACTTTTAATAGTTATTCATTCTGCAATACATGAACCATTGTTTGTATAGTTTTGAAATGATCCAAAAATAATACAATTCAAAGTTTATTTTGAATCTTATAGATCGTCAGCTTAGTTTTCTCTAAGTATACAATAGAACTCCCTTTGGACTATCAAAAGCTGAGGTGGGGATTTTAATCTAGAAAAATGTTTGTTAATAAAAACATATTAAAAAAGATGAATCAATCAATATATCTCAAGCTCGAGCAAAATCTATCTCTTAACAAAAAAATTAGGGACCAAAAAAGTAGCTTCTCTTCAAAGGAACATGGTGGTTACTGAAAATCATTCTCAATAAAACAATCCATTTTTGATGGCCTAAAGGTTAACTTAGCTTTTTGGGGAGGGAAAGAAAATGGTCTAATAAAATTTTTAATGAAAATAAAAGTTCTATAAGCCCTTTTTTGCAGACAAAATGTAATTTAGCAAATGAAATGAAAAAGCTGACAGACAGAACAAAACTGTTATGTCAACCCCCCACCTCAAATTATGACTGGACTAAGGGAGGTTACTTGTCAGTTGGTCTAAGGGGACCAAATTAATAGTACCCTTGAGGGCCACAGTGGAAGCCTATAGAAAAGTATTCCCAGGGGGCCTTTTTGATCTGAAGAAAAAATAAAAGAAAGGTATTAACAGTGTCGTTGTAATGATCAGAAAGTTAGCCAGAACGAACGCTATCTGTCTGTTGAGGAGATCAGGGGTTGGAGCCAGTTACAGTGGAATTCATACAAGATTCCCTAATTCTAGCATTGGATATGCCACAGAGGATGGAGGTGCTGTAATCAGGACTTGAATCAGGTAAGTCAAAATGGAGCTCTATCCTGCACGTTGTATGGATTTGTTTATCATAAGGATAGCTAAACCCCATCCCAAATGAACTGTTTGTTTTTGACCCTTATGAAATCAACTCTCTTTCTTTTATTATGAACAGAAATGCTAACCCTGCTCTTTTACATGTATGTTATCTCTTGATTGCAATTTCCTGTTCCTTCCACCTTCATTAAAACCTTCAGATATGAAATTATTCCTTCCTTTAGTCAGTTTTTTTTCTATCTGTTTTGCTGTTTGCCACAAATCTGAAATTCATAACCACACATACAGGTCTTGATCATGGAAGTCAATGGAAGTTTCACTTTGTGATTAAAAATAAAGAGGAAAATTAAGTAGAATACTTCCTTTTGTAACAAATCTTTAGTTTATTTCCGACCAATTATAGTCTAGGTTTTTGATTTGTGAAAAGATTTTTTCTTCGACTCAAAATTAAAAAAAAAGATTTTTCATCATTTGTATTGATTAATCCCATACTTTCAATTCTTTGTATTTTATACTTTTACTGAAACTTATACATAAAAATCATTATGAATGAATAATAAAATAATGCAAAATGATGAAAGGATATTTACTGAGAATATTTTTATTCTGTTTTTTTATTCATGTAAATTGATCGGTATTTCAAGTAATGAGAGGTTGCTAATTGATGCAGATGACACAGTATGAGTTATTTTTTTTGCACAGCACTGCTGTAGTGAATTTTATCATTGTAAATTCTACTGCATGTTCACTCAGTCTTCTGTAGTCAGCAGAAAATGCACTGTGTGTCAATGAGGATTATGAAGATCAATAATTATTTTGGAAACATACTGATTGATAGTGTTAAAAGAGTTTTTTCATACTTTTTAATGAAAAATATTGAACATTTTCAATGCAGTTTAGCTAACTGATGATAAAACTGAGTATATGCTGAAATCATCTGGATTCAATAAAAACTTTTTTGTAGATTTTTAACCAAAGAATTTAAAATTCCTTAAAAACTTTTTCACTCTCATTGATAATGGCCTCATTACTGATTTTTTGCTGACTATTGAAAACATTGAATTTAAAACAGTCGAAATCAACAATTCATGAAAATAGGCTTTTCTCTTTGTTTAGACAAAAATTTGGGCTAATTCATTTCTAGAAAAAGATTGAAAATAAAAATTGAGAACGAGAATTTTCAAGTTTTCATTACATAATTTAAACAAGTTGTTGATTTCACATTGAGAATTTTTGTTGAAATTGTTTTCACCTATTTGACACTTCATATTCTTCAAATATTTGAATGTTCAGTTTTTCTTTCAATAATCCTCTTATATTTTTTTTATTTATACACCATTTTTAACATCAGGTGTGCATGATTTGGAAATTTCCACGAAAAGAAATAAGATAATGGAAGAAAAACTGAATATTCTACTTCGTATTTGAAAAAGACATAGAAGTGTCAGTTCCATGTAAATGATCTGATTTCAATCGATAGAAAATCCATTTTTGAACCGCCCCCCCTTCAAAAAAGCTTAGAAGTTGTACAAAGACTGATGATTAAACTAATTACCAATCAGAGCAGATTAACCAAACCGACCTGGATGGAAATACTTCTCAAAATATTCATCGATTTTGGTAACTTTCAACAATATGTTGCAATTTGTCGAGGAGTGTTAATACATTCACATTCACTTCTGCAAAAATCTTTGACACCCTATTTTGAAAATATAATCAATATTATTTTTTGAATTATTCTGAAGTTTTTTCTTGTTTTTTATTTCAAGAGAAAAAAAGCGTAAACGTTTTTTTGAAAAATTGTTTTCATTAAATAGGATGTAATATTGCACAAAAAATACTGTTATCAGCAAAAAAATAGAGAGAAGTGTGTAAACTGAGATAAATAATAACTGAAGTTTGGGTTGATGATAAAAATGAAACTTTTTAAAAGATATTTTGCATAGCTTTTAGTCAAATTTGTGTACAAAATGAGATTTACCAAATGGAAGTGAAGAGCAGAGATGCCAGAAACATGATGGCCTTTTGCATCAAGATTAAAGTGAAGTGTCTGTTCTTTCACGTCAACAAAACTGAAATAATTTCCTCTTTTTAATTCTAAACATTGTTTCATTTTAACGGTTTTCTTTATGAATTTTTTTATTTTTTTTCCCTATTCACGAAGGTGACAGATTGGTTCATTGATTAGCTACCTCAAGAAAATCCTTGCCTCCTACTCCAACGAAGTTGAAAATGATTTATAATAAGTCAAAATGATTGAGAGAAACCAATGACTTTTGAATTTTTCACAGAGTGGAATGCGAGCAGGGTGAATTCTGAAATTGAGAATGGGAAATTATTTCCATGCTTCGCTGACATGAGAAGAATAGAAAGGCTGCCACGGGTTCGTGCCCTTGCTGTTCAGTAAGTCTCATACTAACTGCGCAAGTTTTCACAAAAACATAATAAAAGTTACGAGGAGCTGTGCAAAATTGCTAAGATAGAAGAGAATATCTTGAAAGAGGCCTGATTTTAATCATAAGCTTAAATTGAGACTCCCTCCACTAATAATTCATCGCCATTGAGTAAAGATCCTTGCCTGTGCAAAAAACTCAACAAAACATAAATAAAAGTCACGAAAAACTATGCAAAGCTGTCAAAGTTGAAGAGACTATCTCAGAAGAGGCTTGATTTTAATCGTAAGACTCCCTTCAGTTTTTTAGGCATTTTCCTTACTAGCAAAAACAACATACGGCTTCACAATTATCTAAAAATAAAATTATGTCAGTCAAAGATTTTTCAGAAATGCGTATAATGATTTATCATCACTCAGCAAATCGCATAATAATGCTGACAAAACCCCCAAAAGCCCATGTGAAGTTACTAAAATAGAGGAATATATCTCTAAATGGGTGAAATTCAATCAATTAGGACTCCCTTAGATATATCAATTTGTTCCATTCAGTAAACAGTCAAATCTCTAGAAATGTGCCATGTTTCTTCAGCAGAGGAAGATATGTCTTTTGTTATTTGGATAAGGTTTGAAAAAATGAAGATAACTAGTATGGACAATTATTTAAGCTGTTACTGCTAAACCGAACAAATAAAAACAGAAAACTTGGCCTTTTAAAACTATGTATTTTATCAAATAAAACCACAAAGAACATGATTTAGGATTAAGGTTACGATGAATAAAAAAACAAAAACAAAGATTAAATTTTTTTCACCATATTTGTAACACAAAAATGAATATACAGTTGAAACAAACATTAAATAAAATGATTAAATAAATATTCCTTATCAATGATAAGAGTATTTCTCCACACGAATTCGTGTAAATGAGTCTCCTATTTGTTCCAAATTGTCGGTGTAATTCATGCATTTATCATGTAGAGCGTATATTCTAGTTACCTCCCTTTTATTACGGACCTCATCCAAACAATTACCAAGATGTCTTCAGGTTGTTAGACTCCGAATAACTCATTGTTTCTATTAAGCTTGATGATTCTGGGATTTCAAAACAGTCAGATTAATAGTTAAGAATTATTATAGAAATTAATCACAATTCAATTCGCTTTAGATTTATAATTCATAAGTATATTGTCAATTTTCAAACCTACCTACATTAAGTAGTTTGGTATCCTGGCCGTGAGTTAAAATAGCCCTCATCCTGAGAATCTAACAACACGAATAAAAAAAAGACTACACCGATAGTCGTGCACACTGCTTAGAGACAGGATTATATTTGTCGGCAGAAGTTTGCTACTTGGACTATTATTTCACTCAGGATCCTGGAGCTGTTAAAATAAATCTTACTCACAAAAAAGTATCCACTGTTAAAAAGGTTACTAAAATTTGTAGATTTAAAAAAGAAAAAAAGAATGTTTTATCCAATAAAACATATTTTTCAAATGAAAATGTAAGAATTTTCACTGATTATTATACTTTTTATACCCGTCACACCGGCTAAGCTGTCGGGTTTAGCGGAATGAGGACATACTATCCTCACACTTCGACGGGGTACCTTCGTTCCTGCATTCCTAAACCTCCCCACTAACAACATCCTCTTGAAGAAAGCCGTAGAGTACAGCGACCGAAATGTTACGTTTAAAAGATGAATCATGATGGCATCAACAGCACAAAGAAATCCATCCATACATAGAGATATTTTTTTTATAGATTTTTGACTACTATTTTCCTTCATTTCAATCCCTTAGTTGCTTCACAATACTTCATCCGATAAGAATAAAATGATAAAGATATTTCTCCTATTAAAATGCATATCTTAGTTGAACCGAATTAAATGCACATCAGAAAGCACCTCTTGGAACGGTTGCTTCGGAAAATATCGTTCAAAATGGGAAAAAGTCAAGAATCTGCACATTCTTAGGATTTTTGTTTGCTCTTTCATATAAAACAGGACACATGCGAAATGGCCACTACAGTGGCCGCCATCTTGATTTCAAAATAATCTCCTGAATTGCAATGTTTATACAGGAACATTTTATTCAGCGTTACAAAAGCCAAACATGATGATAATGGAATGTTAGGATAAGTCAACGGAGATGAGGTGGTAAAGGATACAGAAGAGAGGGGACAGCAGTGCATGATGCTTCAAGAACAGCTCACTGCAAAACAAACGCTGAGTGCGATTTCATTTTTGCTTTTTTTTTTTTGTAAGAACGAAACAATGGCATGAAGCAGACTCCTGAAAAGTACAGGATACCTGTATTCGCTACTCTCAATTTAGTCAGGCGTAAGGCCACAGTAGCGAAACACTGAGCGAGAATCCAATTTATTCCAATTGGTGCAGGAATGAGGTAAAAATTGTTCGGAACATATAGATGTGAAAAGGTGCAAGAAAGTCAATTTTTTAATGCTCTTTCATGTGAAGAAAAAAAAAATGAGACACATGCAATCTGATAACCATTGCAGCCATCGACTTAGTTTCAAATTGGCTTGAAATTTTCGTCTAATAGAACTTGTCATCTGACGCTAGAGGGGCCTACCTGAAATCATCATCATGTTCAAGTAGTGAGATTCGGAAATTTCCCCAGACTTCAACTTTGGATCTGGAAGAAAGGCTGAGGTAGATAAGAATTCGACTCGACAGGAGCAAGCACATAGTAAAAGATTTCATCGTAGAGGTAGCAACAGAAACTTGGCCCACCTGGGATTATTCCAACGCAATCTCGCATCGCTTGCCTCTTTTGCATCTTTTCATCTTCTACGCAAAAACTCCATCAGATCATATGTTCCAATCAGCTATTGTGCCGTCCAGCATGTCTAAAAATTCAGGTTGATAGATCCAGGGAAACCAATTCTTCAAATTTACAAGGAAACCATGAACTAGCTGGTACAAAATGACACTTAGATCCAATTCGTCAACAGGAGACAAGCAAAAAAATTTGTTTACCATGGTAAAGAATTGTACAGAGGACATGATAGAAATGTGGCTCCAAATTTCTTGATGAGAATGATTTGGAGTTCAATGAAATCGATTCCTTACGAAATGACATGAATATTATTAGACTGGGCAGTGGTGAAGGACTTGAAGTTTCTTTTGTAGTATAGCGATTCCTTTATTTTTTTTTGGATTAAATGCAAGAATAAGTGAGCCTTAGCTTTAGATAATAAACCTTAAGTCTAGCTCATATGCAAAACGTCACTTCCTCCACCAACTGTTTATAAAAGCTCCGAACGCACGTCTTCGTTCACTCATCAACTCCGACTCTCTTTGCTGGTTTGTCACGGTTATCGTCTGTCTTCTAATTTTACTTTCTTAATTAGGCATACCACTGATACTCCGTCTCAATAAACATTTCTTGGTCTCCAAAATACCAAGCCTCATGTATTCAAAGCACTTCAGTTTGCCCCTGCTTCATTAACGCACGGCTACAACTACTACTTTGCATAGAACCCCAAGCTTTCACTTAGACGTCATTTACTATCTTCCTCTTCTACCAAGGTATAAGTTTGCATTACATACCCATTCTATCGTGGATCCAATCTCTCCCCTTAATAAACTGATAACCAACTATCTCCTTCTCAATAAAGTTACCACGTAGTAACTGTATTTAAACACGCCCATTCTATCACAATCGATCTCACTAACGTTTACTTGTATTTTCCATTTAGCTTTGTATGTATTGTTATAAATATCTCATCATTGAATGTACGTCCTATTTATTTGTCAGAACATTTGTATGTGTCTTTATTACGATTACGAACTCTATTTAATCCCTGCGTCCATATCCATATTTGCCGCACATATTCTCCCCTCTGTCGTGGCAATAATCGACTACCTTTCCTCATCAACATTTACAATGATGTCAGCACGTGGCAGTAAAAACAAAGCACGTGGAGATTAATTTCTTTATCCGCACCAACTACACCACCTAGTCGCTACATAGAACCAAAAACCATTACCGTTATTCCTCACACAATTCAAGAATCATCATACCAATATCCTGATAAATATGTACTTCTCACTATCCTCTCCATGAATAATTATGTCGTAATTATGCTGGCTTAAAAAGAACCTTGCTAAATGTTTCACGCTTTCTTTCCACGTGAAAAACGTAGTACAAAATAGTTTCTTTTTGTTGCATATTAAATATACGTTTTTAATGTATGTCTTCAAGTATCTGCATTTCGTCTTTGTATATCTATTTGATACTTGTGAAATTTTTGCCTTTATTCTTGTATGTATTTTGTCTTTCTTTGATTGCATTTTTATCACGTACGCACGGAAAAATTTTAATACGCCCAAATATTATGTTTACGCAGGTGATGCTATTCAATTCAAGATGGTTGCTATCCACTTAGCACATGCTGCACGCATATTGAGAAAGGATATATTCGCCAAGGAGTACATCTGTAATGGTTCATTCAAACCTGGATATCAATACGATGCAATTCCAAATCATGCCCTTGTCAGCATGATCCTAAAAGAGCCAAGCATCCAACATGAAAAGGAAACATCTGGTACAGCCACAAAAGGGTCACAAGCCTTGTCTAAGTTATTAGTCTTCAATACAAAAATTTAAAAAAAAAAACAGTGAGTTGTCTTGACCTCATCTACATCATATTAAAACAAAATGAGAGGACATAAGAAATCTCACCAATAATGTCTGTGCTCTAGCCGAAAGAGATGTCTGTGTTTACCCACCTATATTGAAGGGTAATGTGTTCACAGACAGTGCTGTGATAACGTCGACCACAACTCCACTGCTACAAATTTACTGTACTATATTACGATCACTTTTATTGTCGTAATTTTGAAATAAGGAGGGAGATCGCAGTCTTGGTAGGATCGTTTGTGTCATATTTCATGAAAAGGAGCATCAGAAAATCTACTAGTGTGCAAGTTTTCACAATTTCTTCTCATTTTGAACAATTCTGGTTGAACTTTCAGCTAATCTATATTGCAAATTTTTTTCAAGGTAGATATTTGAAAATAAAGATGCTGAGTTTATTTACATTGTGTGTATCTCATTTTTATATGAAAGAGCATCCAATAATCTACCAGTATACGAGTTTTTAATGCCTTATGAACGAATTTGGTTGAAAAGTAAACTAATCTACGGTACTATATATATATATATAGTGGTCAGATTTTTGTCTTGATTGTACATGAAAGAAAATTGAAACATCTACCAGTATGCCAGTTTTCATGCTTTTTTCACATTCTGAATATTTTCAGTTGAAACTTTAATAAATCAACACAGTAATTTTGGAAAGATTATTTTTTTCTTTAAAGGAGCCATCTTAAAAGATGGCACCCAAAGTTTGTAGCCCATCAACAAGGGATATATTTACCTTTTTTGAGTAATTTTTTTTTAGAAAGTAAGACAGGGTCTTAGATGCCATCAAATAGGGTTGGGTATGTGATGACGTGTTTTACGTTTGTCATTCTTTATTTATTCCAAATTCAAGTGACGGATTTAATTAAAGAGAAGAGTTTTTCAGAATTGATACAAAATCTTTAAGTCGGAAAAGTCATGTTGAGCTGAAGAGAGATGGAAGGGAGATAATCGAAAGGAAACTATACAAGTGATCTCCTCTTTGGTCATATGTAAGGAAAGACAACTCCTTATATCAAAAACATTTTTATTAATTTTCCTTCATTTCAATATTCCAGTAGCTATTACTTCAACTGATGAAAACAATACAATGAAGACATTCCCTATTAAAATGTGTAGATTAGTTAAACTGAATGAAAATGAACCTGAAAGCATTCTGGATCTGAGAGATATAACTAGGTGTTAAAAACTTATTTTGAGAGGATTTTCAAAAAACCCAAACGTTTTTTCTAGAGAGTAAATGTTTAGATTTTTAGTCCTCTCTCTGATTGTGGCCTGTATGGTCTGGTTAGTCACTTGCAGGTTTTGTGAATCAATGTATTAGGACTGGCCACTTGGTATAAATGATAAAAAACTGAAAAACAATCCTGTTATGCATTCAGAAAATTTTCTATTTTATTCATTCATACAAATAACGTATTGTTGGTGGTTAGCCTTCACAAGTTCACATCAGCTACTCTCATAATGGTTAAAATTCATAACTGGAAAAATAGTAGGATACAGTGCTCACACATTCTGTCCAAGCACAGCTATAGTTTATGATCATTTTGATCAATGTGGGTCAGAGACTAGTAACAGAGAAAAAAGAGGTACAAGGAAGGGAATCATTCCATTCATAATTGGGATTTTGAGGAAGTGACATCACAGCACTTTCCAGGGGCTCAGCTGGGATGTTAGGTGGTGATCTTGATGAAGGGGACACTTAAATATTGTTAATCACAACAATACATTCTCATCCAGAAGTGGAGTTATCTATGAACTTAGTCTTCTTCCTTAGAAAATGCCACTTATCTTCCTTTGCAAGTAATTTTGATGGGAAGTTGTATCTGTGGCTGTTTTTGGTTGAATGTTTCTTCATTGGAAGTATCAGTTGCATCTTTCACTTTTTCTGAGGGAGCAGTCTTCTTAGTACTTGGTGTGTTTGGTCCAGTTGGAAGTAGTTGTGATTGTCTCATGGATTTCAATCTGTCCAATGATACATTTTGTCAGTCTCCAGAGTGAAGCTCAATATCAAAATACTTTCTGTACCTTTGAATCAACTTGAAGGGTCTTGCAAAAGGAGCCTTCAATGAGTGCCTCACTCTGTCAACTCTTAACCAGGTATGTGTACACTGCTCCAACTCTTGAGGTATAAATGGTGTTGGATGCCCCACAGAGAGGATTCAGAGTTTAGTATCAGCATCCCCTCTGATAGCTGATGAGCTTTTCTGCCAGTGAAATCTTGTGATTTGTTCTAAATCATGGGTTTGGGTAACAGGGATGATGTGCTAGTGATAGCAATAGCAGGTGAAAGATCCTGTTCCATTGGTAAGTTACATATCCCCAGGAAAACTATTGGCAAGGCACTGAGCCAGTTCTGTTTGAGTCATTATAGCAGTTTTAATGATTTTATGATGCCTCTCAATCAACCCATTAGTATGTGGGTGATAGGCTGTAGTCCGGAGTATATGAAACCCTATTAAGGTAGATTATTCATTGAAGAGTTAACTTTCAAACTGAGTTCCTCTGTCTGCGCCTACATGAAAGGGAACTTTTCTCATTTGCTGCTTGATATGAAAAACATTACACATGCAAAATTAAATTGTAATTGTTTTGTTTGGACCCAAAATCAATGTACACCTGTTTAATGATCAAGGGTAGGGGTAGGGTCTTTTTTTGCAATTAAAAAGCATGCAAAATTAGATTATGACCTTTTTTGTTCAGTTTCAAGATCAATGTATATCAAACAATGTTATCAAAGTCAGTTGTACATCAATTTTGACACTTATAATTGCCTAAAATAACCTACAAATATTGTATCTATCAGTAAAGCTTCTATACTTGTTGAAATATCATACTCTGATTCATTTGAACTGGTGTCATCATCTTTGTTGTTATAGTCACAATGTTTCATACCCTTCCCATCAGCCTTCATGCATGTATCATATTTGTGAACCTTTTCTAGGGATTTTAAAACAGGCCTATATTTTGATCTGGATAGATCTTTCTTCTCTAAATCAAACCCTACTCATTTACTTGAGGAAAGAACAGGCATTAGGTTTGTCTTATAGGACAATGTCTTGACGGTTCTAAGAGTTGTATAACCTGTTGTGAGTTCAATAACTGGATAAGGCAGTGATAGTCATATACTGCTCCAATGGAACAAGCAGAAGCATAATACCAATGATAAAATATCTTCTAGCAGGAAAAGCAGAATGAGAACATTCAATCCCATTAATTGAATTGAGGGTTTGGGACCAAATGTTATAGGCACCACTCCAGGATACATAGGCTGGAATATTGTGACTACAGTAACAAAGATTACAACAGTTTGAATAAATCAGTGTATACTTATGATAATTTCCCATTTTAGAAATTCAAATTCAGAGGATATGTGATACAAAATAAAGATGAAAACTGATGAATGTCTGTTCATGAGTGGAAAGAGAGGTGGGCACACCAAATTTGATGGAATAAATTCAAAATAATAGACAGAGAATAAGAAACATGAAGGAATTTGCACATATACTATGATCAGATCACTCAATCAGTAGACCCAGTACAGATATTTATAGCTCGTTGGAGCCATTAATCTTTCTTCTTAGAAACAAACAATTTGCAGTTCAAGAAGCAAAACCCAATAAGTGGGATCATTGGCAAAGTTGAATTGGTTCAGCATATAGCTCAGGAGAAGACAATCCGAACGACATGCAAGCACAGTCACAGGATATGACGTGTATGAGATGAAAAATACATGCCCTTTCAGAGAAAGATGTGGCATTCTAGAATACAACAGACACTGGAGGAAGGCTAACATATAAGTGACTGAAATACTTAGACAAAACAATAAAAACAAGGAAATTAGTTCAAACTAACCTATATACAATGATTAAGTTACTATATCAACAGAAAAAAGAAATTGAAATAAGAACTTGCTTTAAAGCTTCAGTTAATTTGTGAAAATTGTAGAAATACAATCAGGAATTTGGTTTTGGATAATTGTGGCATTTGAAGGAAAAATATATGAAGTGCTACCCTAAAGTTTGGAGACTGCAGATAGCAAACAATATTATATGAACTTTTGCAGAGACCCTTCGTGGGCAGTATCCTTTGTAAACAAAGTTTGTTGATTCCTTTTCCTAAATTGTTAACTCAGAGCAAATCTTTATATGCCACCTCTTGAAATATATTCACATTTTGAAAAAATTTCCGAAAGAATTCTAAATACAGCTTTTTTGTGAAAAGGGCTTCATTTTATACAAAAGTATCTAATAAGTACAAGTAAAATTACATAAGAAAGAACTAATGAAAACTTAATCTTGAAAGAAATAACTTCTTGTTGGAATCATTCTGATGACATGTCTTGAACTGAGAATTTTTGTTTGATTTGGACCTATTACTTTATTAGAAAGTATCATCAAAACTGTCCAAATGGCTATATATGAATATATCACATGCACAGGTGGCAACGATGACGCTAGGGGCTGGGGTGCTGAAAATTTAAGCATATACTCCTTATCATATCTACAATAAATGTCTGTTTTTTAACCTCCCTCAATAGTGGAGTGTTCATCAGTCCCTAATTTGTGCCTGCTTGTTTTTTGAAAATTCAGACATTTTAGTGATTACTGCCCATCTTATCCATTGAGCACTCCTTCTCCAAATATTTTAATTGATCACCCTCAACCTTAGCAAGCAGCTAAAAGATGTTGGTCCCATGATAGCTTCTATTGAGTGACTAACTACACCTGTCGTTTTTTTTTATCACAACACTTCCGCCATTTAGTTACGACCATCTTTTCTATTAAATAGATCTTCTGTATCTTACAAAAAATCCACATTTTTTTTGTTGTTCTTCTCTGAATGTTTTGTTTTGTTCTTTTGTTGTCTGCCTAGCCAAACACACACCTATTCACAAAAATCCCAAATCAAAAACCCAAATCTCTTTCCCCAGATAGTGTAGTGGTTTTTCTTAATTCCCTCCCACCTCAATCAATATCATACCAAGAAGGCAATGGCACTCAATGACAAAAAGTTCTGAGTTGCAATATTATCCATTAAACATATCATTGTCTGTGGATTGAAACGTACAAGCAAAAATTTGCTGAAATAAAATGAAATTAAAAAAATAATTGAAGTAAAAAAGAGAAATTGACAAAAATTCCTATGTTTCCATAGTTTTCTATGAAGAGAAAAGCTAAATTTGGGAAGTAGGTGTTAAAACATAAACTAAGATGAGAATCAGCTGTTCTTTCAGTTCATAAGATAGGAAATAAAAAAGTAAAACACTCAGTACCCCACTCAAATGTAAGATCTTTTATTTCAGTTAGAATAATCAAACATCAGTTTTTTCTTATGTTAGCAAATGTTCCCTATATCTTCAACTATTCTGCCTTCAAAGCCGTGAATTTAACTTTAAACTAGTGACATAAGATATGCCTAAGAGTGAGACAAAATTCTTTGTTCTGTGTTCATACCTAATATGGCTCAATCTCAACTGTCTTAACTCTTTATTTACTGCTCGCTTATACTTATTATTTTCAAGTTTATACGATTTAGCATCTTGACTATCTTTCCTGTCTATTGCTGAACATCAATTAAATGTCTTAAACTCATACCAACTAGGAGAAGTCATCACTTACACATGTTTTTTGCAGAAAATATATCCATTAAATTTCCATTTTGATGAATTATTTAGAAATTTGGTTCAGCAAAATAACATAAAAATGAAATTCATAGTTGGTTATTCTAATTTTGGAGAGGAAAATGTATTTTTGTTATTCCTAGATTAATTTACAAGACAACTCAATAGCAAAATGTACACCAAGTGAGTTCAAGTCCTCAGAAATATTGTATAGAATCCTTTTTCTTAATTGCCTTCAAAAGCAAAAGAAACTGGTTTGGATTGTGTCCATAATAGCTAAAATACTTGAAACTAAAAAAAAAAACACTAGACGAGCACATAACTCAATACCATTGTCACTAAAATCTGAATGAAAATCAGTTCATAGTTACAATGATAGAGAAATAATTGTGAAAAATCCTGGATTCACCCCAAAGTTCAATGAATTCTTTCTTATTCTATGACTGACTCTTCTACAAAATATCATGAAAAGTCATTTAAAATTTTGGGGGATACTGCGTGGACAGACAGATGGATTGACAGACACAAGTGATTATATACATCCCTACCAAGTTCCCTTTGAATTCCAACAAATAAAAAATAGATTGAAATTTTGAAGGCTTTCCTGAATATAGCCATGACTCAATCTGTAGCAACAACCACTAGATAGGTAAAAAAAAAACAAAAAATAACGTCAAGTTGATTTGAATTTCTGCAACGAAAATAAAAAATGTCAACTTAAATTCATATTTTAGGTTCTTATAAGAATTCTTTTAAAAGAATTATGAATTTTAGAGTGAATTAAGGAAATGCTGATCTGCACATTTTGATCAAGAGTGTGTTTCAATGAAAATGCAAAACCATACATTTTGAAAGCAAACAGTCCCTCCTCAGTGATTTCTAAGTGTAAACTATTAGAAAATACTGATCCACATGTTTTACAAGAATATGGATTCCCTCCAATATGTGATTGCATGTGTAATTTTAAATGCAAATTATCAGATAATGTCAATGTGCACATTTTACAAGTATTCCCAGGTAACAAACTGATGTTACTGCAATGTTACATAGACCTCTTGTAACAATACATCTTTGAATCCCCACAACATTCCAGCAATGTTTCAGATGTTATCATCTTGAAATTTAGGAGAATTTGAAGAACATGCATTATCCAAATCAGCGGTTCCCAATTGAATGAATATTTCGAGAAAGTTTATACTTTCTATATGGTTGAGAGAAAAAAGTATTTTGATATTTTTTTCCAGAATAAGTGTAATTTTAAGCTAAAGCACTTTGCAACATTACTTTATGGGATGTGCGGTCAGTTTTGGTTCCAAAAAATACTCAGTTGCAATGATACAGTAACCTACCTACGTCACCTATCCCCACTTATAATGTCAACTATCCCTAAACAACCTGTCTGTAAAGTTGCGAAAACAGTTTGTATTGGCTGGGTTTATGAATAGGATTTTCAGGAAAATTGAGAGGTACATACTTCAAAGATTTCTAACCAGTGTGCGTTTTCATGTGTCTTTTTAAATGCGAACTTTGAGAAAATGCTGATGAGCACATTGCACAAGAATATGGTTTCTCCCCGGTGTGTGTTCGCATGTGGCTTTTCAAGTTTGAACAATCTGAAAATACTGATTTACATATTTCACAAGAAAAAAGTTTTTCTCCTGTGTGTGTTGCTATGTGTATCTTTAAACTTGATTTGGTTGAAAATGCAGATCCACAAACTTCACAAGTGAATGGTTTCTCTCCAGTGTGGGTTCGCATGTGTATTTTTAAATATGATTTTCCTGAAAATGCACATCTACACACTTCACAAGTAAATGGTTTCTCGCCAGTGTGTGTTCGCATGTGTATTTTCAAACTTGCTTTCACTGGAAATGCAGATTCACAGACTTCACAAGTGAATGGTTTCTCTCCAGTGTGTGTTCGCACATGTATTTTTAAATTTCCTTTTGTTGAAAATGCAGATTCACACACTTCACACCTAAACGGTTTTTCCCCAGTGTGTGTTTGCATGTGTATTTTTAAATGTGAATTCTCTGAAAATGCTGATCCACATACTTTACAAGTATATGGTTTCTCCCCAGTGTGTGTTTTCATGTGTCTTTTTAAATGTAAAATTTGAAAAAATGCTGATGTGCACATACCACAAGAATAAGGTTTTTCTCCAGCATGTGTTTGCATATGGCATTTTAAATTTGATTTCTGTGAAAATGCAGATCCACATTCTTCACAAGTAAATGGTTTTTCTCCAGTGTGTGTTCGTACATGTACTTTCAAATCTGATTTCTTTGAAAATGAAGATCCACATACTTCACAAGTAAATGGTTTCTCACCAGTGTGTACTCGCATGTGGCACTTCAAATTTGAACTATTTGAAAATGCTGATCCACATATTTCACAAGAAAAGGGTCTCTCTCCAGTGTGTGTTCGCCTATGTCTATTCAAATCTGATATCCTTGCAAATGCTGACGCACATACCTCACAAGAATATGGTTTCTCTCCAGTATGCGATCGCCTATGTGATTTTAAATCTGAACTTCGAGTAAATGATGATCTGCACATTTCACAAATAAATGGCTTTTCCATAGTGTGTTTTTGAATATGTACTTTTAAATGAGTATCCTGTGAAAATGATGATCCACATACCTCATATGAATGGGGTTTAGTTCCAGTGTAGGTTTGCATGTTTGCTAATGTATCTGGATTCTGTAAAAACTCTGATCTGTACATATCACACGATGATGGCTTGTCTTTAATGTGTATGTATTTAGAGATATGCTTTGTGACAATGCAGGTAGACACAATTGATAAGAAAATGGTTTGTTTTTAGAATTCATTTCCAAGGATGTCTTTTGAGGAGGAACAATTTTAATGATGTTGACATTTTGCAAATAGTGTGTTTTTGGAAATGTCTTGGCAAACATAGACATTCTCAAAAACAAAACTGCACTTTTCATGAGTCTCTCTTCTTGCTATTCAGTGGTTTCACTTTTTCAAACAATAAAAATCATTCTATCCATAAACATCAGTTTCTCACACTGAATAGACAATTAGAGCTTCTTTACACAATATTTATGCATGGTAATTAGATGGATTTATTTGCTCTCTGCTGCAGTCAGTACCTGTAAATGGAGAAAAGTTATTAAATGCTAGGATTGTAATTTATTTGCAGTTATAAAATTATATCAGCTAGAAATTAACAATTTATTACCAATATGATGAGGAAAGGGGCAAAAATTACTCACAGTAGGATATTTAATAAACCATCCTATCATAATCTTTTGAATCTTCAAAAAGAGAATGAAATAGCAAATGAAATACAGAATATGTAAGTTCAGCTTCACATTAATTCAATAGATATATCAAAAAAGTAATTTTTTTCAAGAACTTTTCTGGTTCTTTGGTAGTATTTGTTATTTTGTGATCAATTATATTTCAAAAGTATAAAAGTGGCTATTATCATTTTGCCTCAGAGAGCTTGGGGAAGGTACTTGAAGGCTGAAAACTCCTCATCTATAGAAGTGACGAAGTGTTTCATAATGCCTAATTTTATGTGCAGCAGTGGTTTCAACACCTTTCAGAGGTCAACCAGTGGCTCCAATGTGATGCTGTCTATGTATGTATGCATTTTTATATCCCTCAACCATTGTATATATTTGTCTGTCCCGGAAACAACCCTTTGAAAGTGGTGGTAGAGGGATAGTTGCAAGGCTTGAAGGTCTCAGTTCAAAGTAGGATTGCCATTTTGACCATTTTATTACTACATTTGTCATTTTTTAAAAGTATTTGGCCATGAATTTTTTGATTTGGCCGTATTCATTTTTCCTTGTTTTTAATTGAAAAATCTGAAACAAACTGAAATAAAACAAAACCATGTCTGCAACTGCCTGTTAACTTAATAAGTATTAGTAATATTTTTTGTACATGCCTGAGGGTTGATGAGATATCAAGGACTGTATAAAGGGGTCAATGGTCTGAAAAGTTTTGGGGACCCTTGTTTTGAAATATAGAAATGATTGAGTTGTGCTAAATTTGTTGTAGAAGTATTTTCAATTAATTCTCATTTCTGAACTGTACTGCAGTATTGCAATGTTTCACAATCAATGGGGCATTGGACTATAGTTTATTGTTTGTAAAATATGTTCTACATGTGAGATAAAATGTCAGAAAGTGGTGAAATTTGTCAATCACTGGTTTAGTCAACAACCTAAAAATATCCACTACCATTTTGAAGTCTCTGATGACTTCCAGACATACTTATGTATACCTCAAAGTGTCTAGTAAGTTTAGATACTTTGGTATAGTAGGTAAAATGAGGTGCCAAGAATTTGTCTTGATCCTTGGTGTTTTAGTAGGATCACAGATAAAGAAGATCCTGACATGTAAAAAATTCTCCAAGAAGCTCACTAGGAGGGTAAAAGAAGCTGGTTCCAGCTTTTTCAAAGTGGTTCAGGCCTTCCAAGTCAATAAAAAGGCCAAAAAGCTACGTGGAGTGGTTGAGATTATGATGAAGAACTACAGTACCATAGGCTGCAGTCTGTTCCTCAGTGTTAATATCCTTGACACATATCTCGATATATTCTAAGAGAACATAGGAGCATATCTAGAGGAGAAAAATATACTTGACTTCCACCAGGATATACTGGACATTGAATGCTACTACCAATGAACATGATAGATTATATTTTGGGGTCTGGTTTATGAACCGAGAAAAACTTTTCACTTCTAAATCTTTTGTGATCACTTTTGTTTGATATTAGTTTAAATACAAATGTTGTTTTTATGAAAAGTATGATTTTATAAAAGAATATGAATAAAAGATATGTAAAATCATTTATGAAATTGGTAATGGGAAAATTTCAAGATATTCCTGTATATTTTGCAAAAGCAATTAGAAAAAAATACCCAGGAACAAGAATTACATACATAAAAGAAAATGAAATACTAAGGATATCTGTTTTGGTCAGGTTATCAGTAACATTAAAGAATTATGAGAGAAGATTGATCGGAAAAAGATTTAACAAATCAAAGAATAATGAGTGGGAAATATGACTGTACTCACCCACAATTTATCTGTTTCCTTTGGGAAACAGAATTCTGTAAGAAATAAAATATATCAAATGTTGTTATTGATTAAAAAACACAAGAGAAACAATTTGTTTGTATGGGGAAAAACATTTAACATTATGAGAAAAAGGAGAAATTGGTTTTCCGGGTAGAACCATAATAACTTGAAGGAAACCGGAGTTGAAACACAACAAGAAATAGCAAATCTCAAGCTTTTAATTAAGAAGCTATCTCCAAATTGTTGATTTTTCCTTGTCAGGGAATTGGGCTTCTCTCTGGATTGATCAATGGTCAAGAATTCTTCCGAATTGGGGTCTGGTCTTTCCACAATCCTCTTGCTGTATTCTGTCTTCTGCATGGCTAATGCATTTTCTAACGGGAACTTTGGGTCTGCTTGCTTGGAGCAAGAATCATGTTCCTTATATTGGGAGCCATAGGTATGGCATGGGGTCTAATGAATCTAGGGGGTTAAATTCATTATTTCAATAATTACTTTTCCACAATATTCTTTTGTATTTCAAAATTTGGAAATCATTTTAACTGCAAAATCAGAAAACTATTAGTCAGTTTGTTTTGTTCACTCTAAAAGGGCAAATTTATGCCTTTTCTGCTATTCCATTACCAAATTCAGAAAAGAAGAAAAAAAAAAAAAAATCAAATTTCCCCATTTTCCATCCCAAAGCTAGAAAAGATAAATTACCTGGAAATTTATCATTAATTTCAATTTTCCATAAAGTCTTCTTTCTTTTAGCAAACACCATGGTATGCCCACCAGGTTAATTTTTCTGATCAGGTCTAGAATTGGTGTGGCTATTCAAATCAAATCCCTTTTCAAATTTGTGCTTCACAATTTCAAATAAGGAGACTTTGGCAACTAATCAATCATTTATCCTCATTGATCTCCAAATTTTGCCTAATAGTTCAAGGGCCAGTTGCAAATTGGTACATTGTCTTCGTACATGTCGGTAAGATAACCCTGCCTATCTTGTTGCTTTATGATAGTTATCACTCTATAAACTAACTTGACCCAATATAAAACCATAAAGCATTGAGAGGGTGCATACATCTGCCGATGAAGGTAATTTGCCATGGATACAGCAAAAAAACTTATTAACTGCTCTTGCAGCCTATTCTCACCCTTCTGAAAAATTTCAATTAAATTTATAAAGAACTTTGAAGATATTGTATGAACAGTCATGAGTGAATACATTGATGCATGAAAAGAAGTGAAAAATATCCCCGAATAAAAAATATTCCTAGATCAACTCAAAATTCAACCAATCCTCCCTTTTTCCATTGTCTACCCTTCTGTGAAATCTCAGTGAAATTCATTGAGAACTTTTGGAGATATTGAGTTGACAGACAGAGAAGTTAGGGATATAATTTGTGATTGAAGACGGTTAGCAAGGATGTAGGGGAAATAATTGTGCAGGGATCCACTCCAAAATTCCATGACTTACTTTGGAGCCTATTGCCCACTCTTCCATCAAGAACTTTCAAGGTGATTATGTGGACAGACAGAGAACTTTTGAAGATATTGTGGGGAGGACATAAAGTTATATAATGTAAGGGAGGAAATTGTGCATGGATCAGCTCCAACATTCCATGATTACTTTCGTAGACTAATACCCACTCTTCCCCAAAATTTGATTGAAATTTATTGAGAATTTTTCGAAATATTCAGTTGACAGACAGAAATAACAGGCTACACTAAACATTCTGCTATATCTCCAAAATCAGTTCCAAAAGAATTTCAATGAAATTTAGTGGAAGGGTGTGCAATAGGCAATGAAAGAAGTCATGAAGCTTTTGAGCAGATCCATGAATAATTATTTCACCTACATCATGGCTATCTGTCCACAGTATATGATATCTTCAAAAGTTCTTTGTTAGTCCACGTGATAACTCTAAAAATTTTGATGAATTTCAATAAAATTTTGTAGAAAAGTGGGGTGCAACAGATGCCATAAAAATTTGGTCTGGATTCATGCACAATCATCTCCACTATGTCCTTGCTAA
The DNA here is from genome assembly GCA_963457665.1 of Thysanoteuthis rhombus. Lineage (NCBI taxonomy): Eukaryota > Metazoa > Mollusca > Cephalopoda > Oegopsida > Thysanoteuthidae > Thysanoteuthis > Thysanoteuthis major. The sequence continues at coordinate 315,883 of OY735213.1, forward strand.
CTGTCTGCAACCATGGAATATCTGCAAAAGTTCTCTCTCTGTCCACACAATATCTCCAAATGTTCCTAATTAATTTCAAAGAAAGATAGGGTGATTAAATTTTTTGAGCAGATCTATGCACAAATATTTCTCCTTCATCATAGCTATATGTCCACACAACACAATATCTTCAAAATTTCTGTCTACATGAAATCACCAAAAATGAAAATAAAATTCACGAGAGAGTGAACAATAGGCTACAAAAGCAATCATGAAATTTTAGACTGGATTCATAAGCAATTGTCCTATCTGCAGCAACACAATAGCTCTAAAAGTTCCTGATTATTCACACAATATCTCCAAAAGTTCTTCAAATGTAGTTTTATAAGTAATATTTTGTTGAAGTAAATGTTAACAAAAAAGTTGCAATAATTTATAGCAATAAACTGACAATACATGCCTTGTATACTCTGACAACAAAATTTATACATTTCATTATACGTTAGTGAAAAGTCAAATTTATTCTATATTTTTAGACAAAGTGAGGAAATAAAATATAGACATTTATGTCAGTCATTTATTGGCAATACATGACGTACACTTTGAGAGAAGTTTGTCCAGGCTATCTAATCTATTCTTCCCATCTTTGGAATTGGCACAATGTTTTGGACGATTCATTTTACATGCTGTGTAATCACCACAGATGGAAAATAGAGATTAAATTGTCTGAACAAACATTGGTTGGTATGATGTAAACATTGGTAACAACTTTCAAAATGACATGGCACTACATAAAGTTTGAAATTGAATATAGATGTGTCTATTCATATAATTGTATGTGCCAGTTCATATGGTTAGGGGTCAGGGTTAAAAGTCATAGGAAAATGTCAAAATTCTATCTCAGAAATAAGTAAAAGGAAAAAAATCACATTTAATTTACAGTAATAAAATAATATCTTAATAAGTAAACATGGTTCTCATATCAAGCAGCTAATAAATTGCTGAGGTTTTCTTTTTATTTGATAAAATAAATAGTAGTAATAAATGACAGTAATTATAATGATAATCATTATTATAAAATGAGTAATATATGCTGCCCATTTGCGAGAAGAATGCTTTTATTTTTTTTCTACTTTCAAGCAGCATTCAATAATTCATCAATAGTCCAGTAGAATTAGGAAAAGACCTTGAACAAATCTGCATAAAAATTGAAATTGGTTCGTAGTAGACATAGTATAGAAGAACATATCAAAAGTCCACCAAATTCTGAGAATAGGTTTCTGAGGAAATGACCAAACGTGATGAGCGTAATAATGGTGATGATAGGAAATCAAGTTCAGAATGCAGGAGAGATATAAATGTCTAAGACCATATACAAACCTGATATACAGGGAGTATAACAAGATATTTGGGGGCCTGTGGGGCTAAGCCCCTAATCAACATTTAGTGCAGTAGTTCCCAACCTGGGGGGAAGCATGGATCCCTGATAGTAGTATCACGATCTTGGGGAAAAAGTAGCTTCCATCCGCAAAATACAGAGGAGATCCATCCACATGTTCAAGTACTTTACATCCTTTTTGAAATTGTCAGCCAGTTTGTATTTGTTTTTTGCAGGATGCATTTGCCTTCTTTCAAAAATTGACATGGATCAGGAGAGAGCTCAAAGTTGAGAGAGAACTCCATTTGCTCACTGCTGTTGAGGACACAAGTGATCCAGTTTAAAAAGATTCAGTGGGTCAATGTCCACAACTTGGCCACATACCTTGATGTTTTTTCTTGAAACTCCTGATGGTGACCATGTTCGGCTTTTTTGGTATCGTTTCCGTGAAAGTCTTAAGACCTTGAGTTAGTTCATAAACAAAGAAGCTGTGTGTCAATAACCAATAATTAAATTTCCCAACATTTATCATATTTTGCTTCATGTTGGAGGTACATAGATCTTTATGCTATGGCTAAGATGTGGAGTATGGGTCTCTGCAAGTTTTTCTAGTCAAAAATTGGAACAAAATAGTGTAAAGAGCCAACAAACCTTGGCATGGAACGCTCTGTAATATGTCTTCCATGCATTAGCCCTCCTGTTGATTTCAATAGACTCATCAAATCTTATTCAATGGCTGATTATTGAAATTTCCATTCCAGGATCACTCTTCTACAACCAGTAAAATAACATTTTCCTATATACATCTTGTAGAATTCCTCAGGAATCCCATTTCTCAACACCTCTTATTGTTGTATTCACCTTGGTAAGATGTGTTACCCATTCATAGTCATGCTCTGTTTGTACATCCTATATTGTATTGGAAGCATAAATGGTTTTTCAATCATGAATCTGTCATTATTGTTTTATGATAACCCCCATAAATGAAATAACTGGGTGAAAACCGGAATTCTCATAGCTCAGATTTGTGATGCTCCAATATCTCAAAACTCTTTTCCAAAATTTTCAAAACTTATCGAGAAAATATCTGCCACCCTAAAACCTTGAAAAAAAATGAAACCTAAATTTATATAGAGAGGGGCATAGCTCTTGGCGGTGGTGGGGGAGCAATTTTAAATTACCTCCCCCTAATAGAGGAAGGCCTGAAAATAGCTTTTGAGCAGTAATCTACTTATTGCGATTCTTTCTATACAATATACAACCATCAGGGATCCATGGCTCCTCAGGTTGGAAACTACTGCATCAAATGTTGGAAATAGAGACCCCCCCCCCCAACAGGCCCAGTCCCCAGGCCCCCAAATATCTTGTCATACCCCTAGTATGTAAGGTTTGTATCTTGCCTTAGACATACATAGCACCTCTGCATACTGAACACAATCCTCTATCATTAGGTTAATAACATTTGGTCGTTTCTTATAAAAACCTATTCTCAGACTTTGGAGGACTTTTGATATGTTCTTTTGTACCATGTCTGAAATGATCATGTGTAAATTTGTTCAAGGTCTACGTATAAATTCTGCTTAATTCTACTGTACTACAATAAATCTGTGACTTTCATCCCTCAAAAGTAGCATTAGAGTTATATGTAACACTGGTTCCAATATCAGTTAATAATTAATCTCACAAAAAGACACTTTTGCATCCCCCACCCCAAAAAAAGGTTGTGGAAAAATTTACCTTAAGATTCGGTTTAGCAAATCAGTGTAATTTTGTAGTAAAATGTATTTTCCTGAGGGTAGTCTAACCTTCATTTCTTCTGGAATTTAAAAAGTCAAGTTTTAAAATGGGAGCAAGTGAGATGGATAATGAAGAAATGAATCGATTTACTATGCACATAGTACTATGTATTGAGAAATGATAATATATAATCCGACAGAATGATTATAAATTGTTATATTATATAGAAATTTGAAATGATCTCCTGTCATTACACGATTAAGGTATCACTTGAATTAGGCAATGTTTTAAATAGAATAAACAATTTAAAAAAGGAGGAATCAAAAACAGTTATTTGGGCTTTTGCATTATTGGCTGCTATTCAGCTCAATGGTAAGAGCAACGCTATGTTGAAGTGGCTACCCTATCAGTCGCAGGTTTGATTTCTGCAGCAACCCCATTTTTTAAAATTGTTTATTCTATTTATATTATCTAGTTCGAGTGATACATCAACTATATAACAACAGGAGATCATTTCAATTAAGAATTTTCACATAACGCAATTTAAGATCATATATAATGCTAAACGAGACGCTCACTTTCATGTTTGTCTTCTTAACAAGGGATGTCCGATTTACGATGTAAATATAATGCTAAAACAGTACCCTTGTCTTGAGTCAATGGAGTTAACATTCTAGATATATTTCTGTCACCTCGAGAACAATTACACCAAATTAAAAATTAATGAAAACAAGATAAAACAACTGGAACGAAAAATAGGACATATCCAGGCGAAATTTTGTGCTTTGTGAATTATAAACCATAACGTTCTATTCTAAAAGATTCTGAAGAGTTCAGTTGCGTACTATATTAACTTTGTGAATCGACCATCCACTAACAGAAAGACGGATAGAAAGTTAGGCTCCTGTTTTCGCTTATACATCCTGTATACGGAACCCCCACTTCATAACCAAAACACTCGCTCTCACTTTAAAAGTTAATTTTTTCTCATTTTTTTCTGACAAAATGTTTCCGGAAAAAATGAAGCTCAGATCAACTTTTTCTAACCAGATTAAACTAAAGTGGAGAAAGTGATTCTTCAACTCACCTTTAGGATAAAACAGAACAAAAGTGGAAAAAGTAAAGTTGGTCTGAAGCCGAAGCGGCTTACTTGAATTTTACTTTTTTTCCCGAATTCCCCCGTCACCTCAGTCTATCGTCAGTCTGGACTATTCCTGCATTTTTTTCTCAATTGATAACAGTAATATTGAATTGAAAAGAATGACAGAAATGAGGAATGATTCGAAGAAACAAAAATGAAAAAAAAAAAAAGAAAGTCAAATTATGTTGCAGAAAATGTCGTCTGATAGTGGTATACAGGGAAATCGCCTAAGCGGTGTTGAGCATTATTTCGTCCCCTCGGCTAAAATTTCCAAGAAGTTGAGTTAGAGGTGAAAACTGTCGAAATATTCAATCTTTGTAACTAAATCAAATAATCTATTTTCGGTGGTCGCAGGAAAACTTTTGATAAATCTGAAATCCGGAGCGAATTTTGTTACGGCTTAAATATAAATATAAGGATAAATATCCTTTGATTTCTTTCGGACTAATATCCTCATCTTGTTCGTTATAATCACGTCTAGAAAAAATCTGTGTATCATGATGCTAATCCATCATATCATGGATTCAGGCAAATATCAAATGCTCTGTAAATTGATACCATATTCCAGGCAATCATAGCTAAAATTGTTCAGTTCATGATAAAAGCACGAAATTTGGCACAAATATTTCTGATAGATACTAATCATTTTCAGATATGGTGACTTTCTCAAATAATCCGTCCAGTTACTAAGAAATCCATTTACCATAGCAGCAAAATTTAGCTTTTAAATTTTTGCAGCAAAAAGTTTTTCAACGGCTCTTTATAGCATCAGGTGTACTCACTGACGTTCTAAAAGTCTGACCACTGGAATGGATATATTTTCTAAAAATGGCATACAATGGCCATGTTACAGACATACTTCACGGGTAATAAATATTTCAATACATCAGCATATTCTATATAGACACATTTCTTGATCCATTCCCAAATGTAATCACTTCTTACCCATCCTGCGGTACACCTCTTCACAAAATTGTATTGCAATTCAAAGATATTGCGTGGACAGACAAGAGTTAATACAGCAATGTATATAAAAAAAAAGGAACAAAATGATAAATATATGTCAATTAAAAACGAATTTCTAGATCCACTCCAAGATTTCATTTCATCTTTCTTGATACGTGACATAACCTTTCACAAAATCCCATTAAAATTCATTGTGAACTATTTGAGGTATTCTATGGACAGATAGGAGCGAATAAAGAAATGTCCGAAAAAATGGAAAATATCTCTCAATCAGAAACAAATTTTGGAACCCATTCCCAAATTGAATCCCATCTCCATTGCTATGTGTCTTACGCTCTAACGAATTTATATCCTAATACATCGAGAACCTCCGGAGATATCATGTTCACAGTATCGAGTACAGAAAATTATGAGAAAAACAACACTAAATACCTCTCTATCAGAGAGATGCACTCTCAACATTAAGGCAGTTCTTTCTTACAACGTGTCTTGCATTTTTACGAAATTTAATTGAAATTCTTCCAGGAGATACCTTGTTGACAGAAGCAGGTACAGAAACGTGTAAAATATCAAAACGCAAAAAAATCGTCTCAATCAAAAAGGCATTCCTGGACCCATCTCTAAATTCAGCAACTTCTTCCTTACGACATGCCCCTACCCTTTCACAAAAATTCATTGAAATCAATTGAGAACGTTCTGAGATACTGTACAGAGAGACAAGAGAATATATAAATTTATGGAAAACAAAATGTTTTTTCCGTTTATGTTCATTTCTGTATTCGCTCATGTCTTTCCACAACATATCCCTCGAAGTTCTCAGCGAATTTCAATGAAATTCCGACCAAATTCTGCACCGATCGTATGGACTGATATAGTTAGTTCGCTGTTTGTCGGCGATTTTTTTTTTATGTCAAGGTGATGTTCTACAATAATCGAGGCTTGAGATTAAAATGCTTGAGCGGACAATGTCGGCTCCATTGGGAAAAGTCTTCCTAAATTCTTTACCAAAATAGGATTATTAGATTTGTTGCAATTCTTTTTTTTTTTTTTTTGTTGCTAAGATTAACAACGAAAATAAATAAGTATAAGCCTCAGATATAAAACCTCACTCTAGCCACCTATGTGGTCTCGACGTTCTGAGTCGGTTACTCCCTCCTCCTACCCCCTCTCTCTCTTCCTTTCCTTTTTACAAGTACTGGTATTATTCCACATGCCTCCTGGTCAATTCGAACTTTACTTTTTTTCCACCTGATCGATCACCGTTCTAAACCTTGCCAATTTCATTTTCACAGATGTCGATATCTCTCTTACGCTCAGTTACTAAATCGCAGGTCCTCCGGCTCAACGCATATACACATCTCCATCTCCTATGAATGAAATGACAATGCATTTACTATATAACAGTCACAATTATCTTCTGTAATTCTCCTTACTCCAGGAAGCGCTCATGGGTTAACCTCCATGTGTTTTCTGTGACTTAGTCTTTCTGTCACGTGGTCTTCAGCGTCTGAGAATGACTTCAAAGTTGTTCTCGGCGATCATGAATACGGGTGTAAAACATTGCCCCCAACCTGGTAGTAAGGCATACCACTGATAACCCCTTTTCAATAATAATTCCTTGATCTTCGCATTTATGACAAACTGCCACCGATCCAAACTGGGTTTTGAGGAGCTTAAACTTGAAGTGAAATCTGCAGCAGTTACATTTAATACAGTATCATCTTTTGCCTTGGCTCTTTGTGATAACATCGTTGATCTGTTGTATATCAGCCACGATCAATTTACTGCGTGGGTAGTTTGGTCCAGCTCGATTATGCGTATATATCCTGCTGCCGTTAGATCTAACCGGTGGCAACTAAACACTTGCCGATGAAAAATTGATCATCAATCTCCAAGCAAAGGCTGAGTACATCTGGATCAATTGGAAGATCGGAGCTAGCTCAACTCAGGCGGCCGGAAAAAATCTGTTACGCATGTTGTGTTTTTTGATTAGTTAAAAAGTCGGCTTTTCAAAAAGTATAGTATACGGCTCGATTATTCACCATCAGTCTTTTAAAATCCATCGTTGGACATAGACCTTGTCCAGGATTCGCCACAATTCTCTATCATGGGCGTCGCAGAGCCAGTTTTTCCTGAATTTGTCTAGATGATCTCTCCATCTTGTGTTCTGTCGGTCCCAGTTTCTCGTGTGATCTCTGGGGATCCATGCCGTGAGTCGTGATGTCCATTCTTGCAAAATGGCCTGCCATTGCCATTTGAGATTTTAATAATTTCTATGATGTCTCGGACTCCCGTTTTCTTCCTCATGTACTCTGCTGTCTTGTAATCTCTCTATGTAAGGTTGAGCATGATTTTCTCATGCGCACGCTGCATGATTCTCAGTTTGTAGGTCTGTCTCTTGGTTAGGTTCCATGTTTCAGCTTCATAAGTGACTATCGGGAGAATGCATTGGTTGTATACTCTTCTTTCCATGATTATTGGGATCGTTTGGTTTTTGAAAGTTGAGCTTGCCATCCCAGAGTTATTCTTCGCTTGATTTCCTTCTCTTTTGAGGGTCTCATGGAGATTCGTTGTCCTAAGTAGATATAGTAGTCTACCTTGCTGAGTTTTGCATCTTAATCTTGGCAGTTGTGTTCTTATTCTCAACATGACTATTGCACATGATTTTTGTTTTACCGAAGTTCATGTGTAGGCCGACTTTTTTGCTTTCTTCGTTTAGTTCATCTAGCATTAGTTGGAGGTCGTGTAGGTTCTCTGCGAAAAGGACGATATTGTCTGCAAATCTAAGGTTGCTCAGATATTCGCTGTCTATTTTGATTCCTCTATTTTCCCAGTCCATGTTTCGGAAGATCATCTCGAGGCAGGCTGTAAAGAGTTTGGGTGAGCTGGTATCCCTTTGTCTTACTCCTTTTTGGAGCTGGAATGGTTCAGAGTCCTTATGTAGCCCAGTGAAGGAGTTGCTGTGATTGTATATATGTTGAAGTACTTTGACGTATACAGGGTCTACACCTTGTAGGGTGATGGCCTTCATAACCATGGGAATTTCTACAGAGTCAAAAACCTTCTTGAAGTCTATAAATGCTACAGCAAGTGGCATTTAGTATTCTGCTGCTTTCTCTTTCAGCTGATTTATTGAATGAAGATGGTCCATGGTCGAGTAATTTCTTCTAAATCCAGCCTGTTCTCGTGGTTGATTTTCGTCTAATGTTTTTGTAATCCGGTTGGTGATTTCTCTAATCCTTAATTGAGCCAGCTCATGTACATAGTATTTCTTCAGGTCTCTTTTTGCTTTCTGCAATTTATTTTTGGTCTCATCTGCATTGGGAGGTGTCATTTTTTATGGTAGGTAGGACACCTCTCAACTACCTTCCAAAGAATATCTGTGCCGGTGATATTCCTGTTAGCCTTAATGGTGTGTTTAGGTTTTCCAGAATTGAAAGATAAGGGTCAGTGTCTCCATCATTGCACTTTTTCATAATACCTACAATTTGTTTTACTGCTGACTTTGCCATTCCATTTGAATTAGGCATGTTTGGTGAGGTAGGGTTCTATTTGAATCCATACTTGGGGTCTAGCTTATTCATCAATTCAGTGTTGAATTCGGGGCCTCTATCACTGACAACTTCTTCTAGTATACCACAACCCGTGAAGTACTTCTTTAGCAATATGACTGTCCAGACTGATGTTGTTCCCAGGAGCTTATCTGCCAACACATAATAGGAAAAATAATCAACACAAATCAAGTATTTCTTATCATTAATGGTCACGATATCAAGACTAATATTTTGAAATGGGTATTTAGGGACAGATTTTTGAATCATCGTTTCTTTACAGTTCATTTGTGAGTGGTTGTTGCATGGCTCACAATTCAAGTAGTTCTTGTGTCATTCCAGGCCAAAGCAGAATATCTTAAGCTCGTCCCAGGTTACTATCAACAGCTAAATGGCTCTTATGTGCTTTCATTTTTATCTCATCCCTCATTGAGGCTGGCATAAACACACGATTGTTGTAAAAATAGTCTATCTTTCGTTGATAGATAATCCTTGAAGAAGTAGTTCAGTCGTGAATCCGTAATCAAGAAATTTATTGGAAATCTTTTTTCGATCAGGTTAAGCGGATCCGACGAAATTTAAGCAAATTCACATTATTGAACTGGAATTGAAATTTGCCATCATTCACTAGAGCTCGTGACTAAACGTCTGCAATTATTGCTTCCTTGCCATTCTTGTATACAATTTTGTTGTCAAATTTCTGAACTGAAAGCCGCATTCTCAATCTTTTGCAGTTTCACTTTTGAGCTCCTTGTTTATTGCTTCTAAAAGCTTGTGATCTGATTCCACTGTTACTTGTCTTCCATAACAGTAATCACTGAATTTGCGCAATCCAAAGACAATGGCTTTCATCTCTTTCTCTATTAGAGCATAGTTATTTTTGCAAGTGTCCTAAACAACAGAAGCAAATGAGACTACTTTTCTTTTTTGCATGAGGGCTGCTCCAACTCCTACTACTGACATGTCTGTCTGAACAGTGACAGATTTCTTCAGATCATGATATGCGAGGACTGGTGCATTGAATATATAATTTTGCTGGACTTCAGCCCAGAAGATTTGGTCTTTCCTTGTCAGTCTATTTAATGTTTCAAATTTTGTTGTCAAAGTATGATAAAATCTTGGAAGGTACTTGACCATACCTAAGAATCGTCTCAAATCATTCAAATCATATGATAGCGGATATTCTATATGTGTACGCAACTTTCCTTCGTCGGCACTGAAACCTGAATTTGTCTATACATGACCCATATATGAAAGCTTCTCCGTTAAAAAACTTACATTCGTTTAGATAGATCCTGATACCACTTTCTCTACAAGTATGCTTTTAAATTGTGATTGTGATCATTTGTGGATATGTTTGGATCTTTTCCATATCCTTCCACCAGAAAGTCATCCTGGATGAAGCCAATGCCATTTAGCGCTTCAAATTTTTCGATCAATCGCGATTGAGAGGCCTTGCTAGCTGGCATTATGCACATTGGTAACCTCCTATATCTGTAATTTCCATAAAGTATTCCAAAAGTGGTCAACTTTTTTGATTCTTCATCTGATTTACAATGCCAAACTATCGTTTTTTGATCGGCAAATTTATAAATCACAGATTCAAAACTTGGAATTTTGCAATGGTAACTGTTCACTAAAATCTTGTTCAATGGGGTCTATTCAGATTTGCAATCGTTCACTGAATTTTTTTCCAATTACATTGCTGTTCAGGCATGAACTGGGTCCTTCACTGTTTTTAATAATGTCATCACTGATCATTTTACCTAATTTACCCTTAAATTGTATTTCAAGGACAAATGGAATTCCTTTTATTCGCTGCTGCATTGGAATTGCATTCGGCTGTACTTCAATTGTGAGCTGTCCATTGATAACGCCGATTCTTTCTTCAAAGACATCTGGTGATTTCAATTAAATTTTTCGAAAAGATTCATCCTTAGCTTGCTCTATGAAATCAGTGTTGTCTGCCACCGAAACTATCGTATCACAGTGATCCAAATTGAACGGCATCAAATTCAGACTCTGGTATGAATCATAGCTCAAAACTAGTTGTTCAGCAAAAACTTTGACTATGGTTTTGATTCTTATTCCATTAACAGGATTTCTGATACCCACTTGCATTTCACCAATCAGCTTGACTTTTCTGTCACCATAAACACAAATGGCAGTTTCCTTCCTCTGAATCAAACATTTCATTTTATTTTTTTCTCACCAATTCTGCTGGAAGCATGTTCATCGTTGCCTCAGAATCTGGCATGAATCCAATGTGTTTCCCGTTCAATTCTAAGATGGTATGTACTTTCCAAGTCGTCTCCCCTTTCATTCTGGAAATATTCATTGTCTTTAGAATGTTTGTTTGCTCTACAAATACATTGAAGCATTCTGTACCGTATACTGGGTAATTCCTCATTCCTTTCACTTGTTTCCTTTCACAATAGATGCAATTATACTTCTTCCAGTTTTCCCCGGCGGCATCAATTTCAACTTTGTCAGAATCTTCTAAATCGTCTCTTTATTCATCTTATTCGATTATATTTACGCTGTATTTTCAATGCAATGAGTGAAAGTCAAATCGAGATCTCATAATAGAAGTTTCCGCGTATTTTTATCCCTGATTGCATATTATCTTCAACTTAATCATGTCTTTTTCATTAGGGTTAATCCATTCACAGTCTTTAGCACCAGTTTTTAAATTTAAATTCAACAGGGGCTTGATCAATCTCTGAGGAAATCTACTCTGTCAACATATAATGTCTTTTTTGGCTTACAAAATACTATAAACACTTTTTTCACCATTTCGAGTGTTCTGTTTTCTTCATTATTGACAATATGTCTTTCATTATCTTTAATCACGAGCGTTCAATAAATTTGCTGACCCTTTCTTCTGAAAAGATACATAAAATACTCTTTTTCTCCGTTAAAACACTAATCAGTTCAGCGGCACGATCAGCTTCTTCATCCTCGAATTTTTAGAAATCAAAGCATAAATTCACTTCTTCCAACCACTCAGCAAAAGCCTAATGCGAATTCCTAGCATTCCAATCAAAACTATGAGGATGATTCACGGAGATTATTTTACAATATTCCTGTGAAATCTCGTTAGATGAACACTAAACCAGTCTGAAAATTTATTTTCTTTCAAAGTTTTGTATTCTGAAACTTCAGAGCCACTCCCAATCAATAAGATGAGATTACTTAGTGCTCTTTCTTCTTATTTCCGTTATTTCTTGTCTTATTTGGTTCATACTTTCTGACACCATGATTGTACAAAAGGAAAATGCATGGGCCACTTGTGCATCGTTATGAGTTTCATTACAATACCAGTCGAAAAGTGGACCCTTATGTCCTAGAAATATCCAGTCAAAAAGGGTTACTTAAAACAGTAGATATACAAATATTGATCCCCAATGCAAGTCCCATAATGGCGTACTCAGAGATCTCCCCCGATGACCGTCCGGCTTATAGGAGAAACAGGACTCATTCATTTCAACAACAACACCAGGACCAGCAAGTTGTACGGTGTTATTCTCAAAATATTTTGAACATATTCTCGAAAATTTATTATTGATGTCTAATGGCATTTTTTTTAATTTTATTCTTTCAGTCCAAAGATAGATGGCGAATATCCATGTCTGTAAAGTCAAGTTGGAATATGAACACCCCATCGAACCAAGCAAACCATCAGAAAAATATGAGTTTTCATCAATTGTGTGAGTAGTATTACTGAAAATTATTTAATGATAAAGCGCATTTTACCGGTACATTATTTGATCCAAATCTACTTATTAGATCGAAAGTTGTGAAAGTTTGAAATAGCAAATTTTGCAAAAAATCAGAAATATTTATTTGAACAATCTTCAGATAATGCAAAGTTTCTGATTTGCATTATTGACCTCTCCTTCTATATGTTTATTGAAGTTCAGCTGCGCTTCTAACATCACCCTTAGATCTTCAGGCACTTGTGTTAGGTAGTAGAATGTGTAGTTGTATGATTTGAAGTTGTTTCCAGATGTTGTATTAGTTAGTTTAGGGTTGGTGTACTGATCACATTGTCTATGTTGGAGCTCATTTGGATTCTCTCTGATCATTGTGCAACTATGTTAATGTAACCTACGATAGAATCTGTGCTGCACGGGTTGTTGAATATTGCATCAATTTTCAGGAAGTAGGAAAAGAGTTTTATATCATCTGCAAACAGAGATAAAAAAAAAGTTCTGTAACATGCTAGAAAGGTCACTAACGTATATCATATCCTAAAAGCGATATTTGCAGTTTCCTGATGTTGCAAAGACTTTTTGTGATGGGCAACCTCCAACCTTGACTGGCTGTTTTCTTGGGTACAAAATGAAAATCGACCAGGAGCGCAGCTGATTAAATATTTTGAATGCAGACATAGTAAGAGACATGCTATGTAGTGATAACAACCACTTTTGGACCTATGGAAATTCAAAAAGCGAATTTACTGGAGCTGGATTTTAGAGGCAAATCTCTATTTGCACGAATTAGAAAGAAAATTTGTCAATTGCAGCCTTCTCGCCAACATGACTCAAGTCTTACGACTCACGCACACATGCATCCACTTGCACGCGTAAAACATTTACAGAAATTCCCCACGAGGCAGGTAAATTACACACGTGCATATACATGCACATGCACCCACTCACAGCTAGTGTTATTACGAAGTTTTTTTAAATTCTATCGACTCTTTTATTTCAAATTTAATTTCTTCTGTACGAACTATTTCACAGTGCTAGACGTATTGCCTCATAATCATATATTTCGGGCTTAGGTTAATAAATCCTAGCCATTTCTATGTTAGCAGGCCTTTGATTTTCGCTCAATTGAAGCTGTTCACTCATTTCAGCAGCTGCTGCTATCATGGCTAACATTATGATTTCACCTCGGAACTAACATTACCCAGTCATAATCTAATGTTATTAGGCATTTGGTCAATTCTATAACGGAGTTAGATACGCATAGATGATCACAACTGCACACGATGTCGCTGCAAAATTTTTATCCTCAGTTTTTTTAAATTATCGTTACGTCCCATGAACTCTAACAACAAAATAGTTGAAAGGGACAGTGGGGTTGCCGCTGGCCTTGAGGTGAGGAAAACTGAATGGAATAGAGGAGCCAAGTTTAGGTCCCGACTGAATCTGCGTTCATTTCACACCATTACCCTTGAGAAAGACATGAATAAGCATAAATGATGTAATTGACATTGAAAGAAATTCTTGATTAAGATATAATCATGCATATTAGTACAGTATTTTGAAAAAAAAAGGACATTTCCCAGGAAATAACAAAATGAATTAAAGAACAGAATTTCAATTTAGGTCTTATCTGTTTATTTATGTTTATAATATGTTATCAGGAATTTTTATAAGGGTAAAATAGAATTATTTAATTGATTGGAAGCAGAATTTCTAATAAAATCAACATTCCCAGACTGCTTGTAGATTAAAAGCATTTTTAAAGCAATTGACAGAAGGTGTGATGAACAAGTAATTAAATTAATTCCAGATATTTAAAAAGCCATGCGAGGCCGAGTACTTCTACTTGTAGGAATACACGTATACTGTATGCTGAATATTTGAGACAGAAGCACTGTTGAGTTAGTACATTATACTTTATTTTCCCATAATTTCTAATTTACTAGGAATACTTACGCTGGATGACATTCTTAAAACGTCTCGAAAAATAAAAATAAACCTTCTCTTCCCTAATGACCTTTGTGACCATCAAACAAATACGTTGTAATAAATTGAATAAACATTTTCATTTGTTATAAAAATGTGTCTTCGTACTTCCTATTTTGGCCTTAAACTTTCTTCTGATTTCAGCGTTTGAAATGATTAGCTATGTAATATTGCTCTGTGATCTACAGTTTATAATACCGTCCACACATTGTACTTATTAAATAAGTAATGACTCTCATTCTTTGCGAAATCGTTTATTTGACTAGGCTATGGTAGATACAAATACAAGGGATTTGCGGCTGAGTCTGGCGACAGGTCACTCTACTCGCAGCATGTCAGACTATTTGCCACTCCAGAAGAGACACAAACTATTTCATAACTAAAATCGTACTTAACTGCGATTCAGGGGCTATTTATCACCTTCAATTAATTCAGTTTGAGTTTAATTGCTATATTTGGATTTTTTTCTGAATAAATGTTGAAATCTCCTTGGGTTTATAAATTAGAATATTGTTTATGAAAATAAAGATAATCATGGGATGATCTGATACATTTACAAGACCAAAAAATCTGTATGTCTCCCGTTTGATATTATTGTAGATAATATTCAGTTGTTATGGTAAAATATTGAGGCTTTGAGTATTTCAAAAGAGAAGAAAAATGGATCAGAGTGCGTTGACCCACTTCGTCCAACGTGGGTAGTTGATATTTGTTAGATCAGCTATATTGGATTGACGTCGAAGAAAGAAGAGGTCCTTATTAGAGAGAGCGGAAGAAATCATTCTACCATCTTTTACAGTTTCCACGAAACATGGGAAAATACAGGTAGTTCTCACTAAAGATTTAACAAAGTTTGGCTTGCTTTTTCACAACAGTTATGGGGACTATATATTGTATAATACACTATGCTATGAGAAATGCAAAATATTAAAATCAAGCGAGTGTTAGAAGTAAACTGAAAACGAATTCAAAACGGTTAAGTAAGAAGAGAAAGAAGAGGCAGTTCTCATCACCATAAGAAGCAGTGTACTTCAATACCAGACATTATAGACTCTGCTATACATAGAATTCAGCCTGAACCATAATAAATATGAAAAATTCTCCTGAAAAGAAGAAATCGGCACCTTTGCGATCGAAAGCCACAAGTTCAGCTTCCAGGTGACAACGTTCACAGACTACCCCAAACCAGTTGCTTCCGATGTTTACAATTCACGATGGTCTTAATTCCTAAGACAGAGAGTATCAAAGTAAACTGAAGACAGAAATAGAATCAAAATTCCCAGAACAACTACAATTCTTAACGATTGATGGCAAACCACCCACAAATTGTGATCAATACATCAAGTCACACACATTGGAAGATCATGATCAGATAATCGAGCAGGCCGCTGAATTCTTACGTGAAGACACTTTGGAGTATTCAAAAAACCTTGCAGAATTGTCCTGGCCACCATATATTGACGTAGTATTGCTAGTCAGCTCCCTCTGTGGCAATTATTTTAACACAGCTTTTGAAAAGCAAAGATCATACAGAAAGTTTTGAAATGCAATGTTCGGTCCAATCATATGCATCTGATCGGGTTCATGGTGTGACATTATAGGTAATTAAAAGCCAGTTAAGATTATTAATCATTTTGGACATTGCATGGAATACAACTTGGCATACAAGACAGAAATCACCCACCCAGAAACTAAGCAATCAGTATCAGAAATTAAAGGCACATCACCCCTGAAACCAAAGTCAGCAAATAACACTGTATGGGCGCTTTGTTTTTGTTTTTAGGTGGGGTGACAACTGACAAGCGATCCCTTGGAAAAGGAGGCGATGAAAATTGCAAAAGTCAAGTTACCTACCCGCCTGAAAAAAAGGTCAACGATTTTTGTGCATTTTGACAACAACTTTGAAGATCTGAAAAATAGCTTTCCAGTCTTTGTACCACGCAAAGGTGATCCTTTGAAGGATAATTTTCAAAAATCAAGCCATTTCATCCTTCTTGAATGGAAAATGAAACTCAGGAGTGAAAAAGTGCAACGTGGTTCTACCATGATGTTTTTACTATCGATAAATTCGAAAGTAACGGATTTCAGCTCAGTTAATGTCTGACTGATGTATATATAACGTCTAGCATATGAGTCAAACATGCCTTATGTAAATGTTACTTTGAACTTTGGTGCCGCTATTAATGATTTTAATGATGTATAAAATTATCCATAGAGGTTTGTGGACGTGATTATTTGCCTAGAAAAATGGAAACATGCTTTACCAGGATTCCCAGACAACATTCCGTACTTATATCTCTACCTGAAAATATAATGAAGGCAAATTCCTTGAAAATTAACATTGCTTATGAAAGTGGCCAGAATCGTTGAGGCTTGACGCTCAGCAATATAGACGTGCAAACTGAAGTGAAGGCTACTCTAATTGGTTTCTACGCATTTACTGGAAACGATTACGTGGAATCATTTTATCAAAAAAGAAAAAAAATGATAATTAAAAAAAACCGAGATTCTTTCAGGTTTGGGGCTGTTCCAGTTTAGCCTCTAGAAGAAATCATATTCAACTGGAAGAGTTTGTTTGCCTGTTCTATGGCTATAAACGAAGAAGTGTGAATTATGTTCGTAATAAATTATTCCAGAAAAAAGTACATCAAAGATGGTTGGAATGCCAATTGCGAGCTTATACGGCTTGAAAGAGAGTTCCTAGAAAAGACAGAGAAAATGTTTTCCGTTTGATATGTTTAACAATGAGAATGTGCAAGATGTAACTGGAAGAGATGAAGAAAGCAAGGATGACAAAGACCGGGACTACTTACCAGATATAACTTATTATGGATTTTCAACAGGTGTTTTAGTTCTTTCAGATATGCACACTCAGTAACAAGATTTCTACTTTACAGTAACACGTATGTCATATATGGTGAAAGATGAACGGGACAAGTCCCCTGACACGTAAAATCATCTCAAATTCCTCTACTTCGAAAACGTAGCCTTCAATTTTTATTTGTAGAATTTACACTTGATAAACTCACAAAGTTTCAACAAATATGGTGGGGTGTGGTAATAAGTCACGCGACTTTCCCCAACCACCCATAAGATTCTTAAACTTAAGTTGAGTTTTTTGAAGGTGACAAATAGCTGCATAATAAGCACGATTTTAATAGCGAAATAGTTTTTACACCTTCTACAGAGACTAATAGTCTGAAATAGAATAAACGCCTCTCCCGCTAAACGCAATAGCAGACCCTGTTTATCATTTAATTTCCAAATGCCTGATCAAAAATGCCTAATCAAAAATTTTTCCGGTCTCGGGTGGTACTTGCCTCTAACACTGCCTGGTCTTATATGATTGAAATCTTATTATCTAGCTAGTACGGAAGTACATTCTGTACTACTCTAATCGTTCTTTAGCCTAAAGTATGTAACGTACCACATTTCAAATGCATATTTTTCTGCTTTGGCTTAACATTCTAGTAATTATGCAACAGATATTACAAAGAAAAAAACATCAAGGAAAAAAGTTTGTACATTCAACAGTCGAGTGGTTAGAGGTTTCATATAAACACACATGCACCTTTACACGTGCACGCACACGCACACTCACACACACGCACGCACGCATGCATGCACGCTCATACACTTGCCCACACTCACATTTATACACTCATTCATACACACTCAGATACATGCACGCAAACACAGTATGCTTTTGTGTTGTGGTTCTGAGTATGTATCAAAGAATTGATATAATGGATTGCAAGAATTTTTAAAAGATAAAAGAGGTTGAAACTTCTGTGCTGTGTACCACACCGTAGATTCACTGACTCTATTTATCGCAGATCATTAATTACAGGCAGGAGACTGAACAAGATTTCTGAATTCGTCAACAATTTTTTCTCTGCGAGGAAGTCAGCTTTATGAAAATGCTTCGGTCAATAGCCATTTCTTCAATATTCTGAGGTGATTCATTGATTTTGCTCATATCGTCATGATCTGGGTATTCTTCGTTTTGAAAGTACACGTAGATCTTTCTTCATTATTCTAGGAATTTTTGTAATTTTCGTCTTGCTCCTGGATGATTGGGACAAAATTTTCCAGTAACTTCGTGGTAAGGGCCTGCTTGAGCAAAAAATTTCCTAGTGCTGCTCTTGATACGGTTTCCTAGACAGGATATGCTCAACGGCTCTCTGTAAATAGTGGAAAGAACATTCAGCCCTGTCACATTCAGTCTTGCGTCTTTGGGGGTTCCACCCAGATTTCCCTGATAACTGATAGAAAATGGAGGCCTCTAGCTAAAAAAAAATGTAAATACACTTTACATTAACGATTTCAGTTGCTTTAAATCACAGCGGTTGGTTAATATTAGCTCAGGGGGTTCAATGAGCTTTTTTGCTAATTTATCAGTCTTTTTTCCTCCTAAGTGCAAGAAACAATTGGTAAATTCGTACTTCTCTGACGGTTGGGACTGTCCAGATGTCTCTCATCTGAGGTGACCCCTACAAAATGAATATTGAAATTGAAACAGATCAACGTTTCAATCTTATGCAGTCATCCCTGACTTTACAAAACCATATTATTGTCATTCATACAATTCATGATTTTATATATATATATATATATATATATATATATATATATATATATATATATATATATATATAGAGAGAGAGAGAGAGAGAGAGAGAGAGAGAGAGAGAGAGGCAGAGAGAGAGACAGATAGATAGATAGATAGATAGATAGATAGATATAGATATAAATGAACTAAAGGGAATGAGACAAATGCAGGAGTAAAAGTGTATGGAGACTTCATTAGTTTATCAATTGACAAATTAATCAATTAGTATGCTATACGTGTTTTGGAAAGCGGTCCCATCTTCAAAAACATATGTTTACCTTTTTAGTGGTTAAAAGATTAGGTTTTCAAACAAATTTATCATCTCATGCTTTGTTTTGAAAGCAAAACTAAAGATCCATGAGTGGCCATAGTGATTTGTCTATTATCAGGACTGTTGATCTGATTGGACCATTTGATGGAAGTAGTAGCAGCAGTTCTGGGTATTCTATAGGTTATTTTGGTCAAGGGGATGGGTTTTCTTAATGTTGTTATAGTTGTTGGGAATCTAGGAGATGGCCCAGTGCTAAGTTACTAGGGTACTTAGTAAGGTAATATAAAGTACTTGCATAATATGTTCATATGCTGCATTACCTATAGGTGCATGCATGCATAACTTTATAAATACACCCACACATACGCACATGGCCATGCATATACACACTTGTATAGTGTATTTACGCTCATATGCATTTATACAAATACATACACATACACCTACCTCAATACCGCCATACATACGTACATAAACACAGCATCAAATGGCATGTTATGTTATATCATGCGGGAAAATCCAATTGGACTTCCAGTGGACTTCTGTTTAGGTAAGTATTACATACTCGTAAAAGTACCAAAGTACAATGGTTTGGGTGTGGATATATATATATATATATATATATATATATATATATATATATATATATATATATATATATATATATATATATATATATATGTACGTAGAAAGTGTGTGTGAGGGATGGAATCGGAGCTATTATAAAGTGTAGCATCATCACTAAGAATGAAAGATGGGGTGAAAGTTACTTGTCAGTGTTGGCAGATGCATATCAATGGTACAGTAGATCTATACGTGTATTAATAGTATATTGGTGTATAAGGTGGGGGTTTGATAACAATAGGGATGGAGAATTAGAAATTATTGAAGAGTATTCCAGCGGTGGGCTATGGATTCGGGGCTATCCTTAGTAAAATTCGCGAGGATGTTGGATATAAGTCAGGGGGTTGGTAATGTATGATCGAGTATTAGTTGCGAAACGCCTATGATGTAACTGCAATGATCATTGTACATATCATGAAAGATCAGATGGCTTTGAAAAAGACGAATAAAATCTACCATAGATAGGCATTACCTGGTAGGAATATAGATCATCGAGTTAGGTATAAATAAACTAGGATAAGTTCGCAGCATTAACTCTATGGGCAGGATCTAGATTGTATCGGTGGGGCTATTGTAGAAAATATGAGGAAATGCATACTGAAGTGTGTTCTGTTTTGGGGATGTTATGGTGGATATCTATGGTTGGGGTTAGAAGTATAGTATTAGGTGCAGGTATAAAGATAGAGAGTTGGTAGGTATAGGGTAATTTTGAGTGAAAAGAGTATGATGTTAGAGCTCGGTGAGGTTTAGTTTGCTAGGTCTACTGTTGTGTCCGTTAGAAGAAAGAATTTCAAGTTTATTAATCCACATATCCTCATGTAGTTACAGAATTTTGGTCATGTTGGTATGTATATTTTTCTATCTTTTTGATGACAGAAAATCTAGCATCTACGCTGAAATTGTGGCCAGAGGTACTGAAGTGTTTTAATTGGGAGTAGGTTGGAATGATTGGGTGATTTAATTATATGCTTATGTTTATTATGTCTAATGTTGAATTGCCATTCAGATTTACGTTGAAGGGTATTTATGCCAAATTTGAGCATTTTATCTCTGTTTTAACTCCAATAAAGTTGCAGGTCTTGATTGCGATGGTTATCAAAACTATGAATTTAAAAAAACTAAATTTGTATCTCTTTGTAAACTCAAGTTCAAATCTGGAGTTGATTTTATTTTTCTATCGTGATAACAACAATCAGAATAATCTTCACCAAATTTAGGTAAACACTTCACTGCTTTTCTGTCCTTTCGCGTTAAGCCAACCAGGCAGATGAAAAGAACATTTCCCAGGAGGATTTTGATCAGCAAATAGCTCTCTTACCGATTGAGCTAAACTAACAAGACTTACAAATTTACGAACATTTATGTTAGAAGTACACAAGGGCTTATTTGATTTAAAACGATGAATACATTTATAGGATTAACATCCTCTACCGTGATTGGAAATTACGACCACAGGTTGCTCTTTGACCAACTCAGCCAAACTGACAAGTCTTACATATCTACGAAAATTCAGGTGAGTAATACGCTAGGGCTTGTTTAATCTAATTGATAAATACATTTAGACTAATCAAAAAGACGTGCAGTTGAACAACTGTGCATACCAAGCATAACTCAGCTGGATTAGCATTTTTCTGATACCCTCACTGTAGCATCTGATACAACTCCTTTGCTGATTCCATTGAAGCTAGGGCTGTTGTGTTTGTCCTTTACAAGTTTTCCGTGAGATAGCAAATGACCTGCTGATACCCAAACTCAATCATATATTTTTGAAAGTAAAACGACTGTTTGTTTCAATCTTCACAGCGATAAAAACAAAAAAAAAAGGAAAGATTTTCAAAATATTGAAAGCTGACCAAATCCAGTTTCGATCATCAAAAATCAATTATCATTTGCTGGAAATTGTTAAGGTTCAGATGAAGGAAGGACAAGATTTTTCGATTCAATTTTCGGCTCTATTACTGGAATTTATATGTCATGTTTCTAAACTCCATAATTGTCCTGTCTCAAAATGTTCTTAGGGTTAAAAGTATGAACTTTTTCAGTGGTCAAAATTCAACATAGGACCGATCAGACTCATTGCGTATGGTGTCAAACCACCTGCGTGTTTCGTTCTGGAAAGACTCGTTTGGTTTTTATTGATCACTGCCCAACATAACATGCTGCCAAAAGACTTTAAAAATTTGAATATCTATTTAAGGCAAATCAGATTTTGAGCCTCCCAAATTTTTTTGAAGGTGGGATCGATTTTCTATTTCGAATTATATTAGCTTTCTTGCTTATTTTCTGAAGTGGTATTTTTCCGAGAATGCAAATTGATTTAGTCTAATTAATTCAATTCAATATGTAGTATTTGATATTATTTATTTATTTATCTATCAAATTTTTTTTTCTTAATCTGATTTCTAAATAACCAATCATTTATTTACATGTATTTAAAAGTATTTTGATATATATTACGGCTACCCGCAGATGATTGAAATCCTGTTTTTCTTTCATAAATTCTCTTGTTTATTAATTTTTTAATGTCGAATCAACGGAAGGGGGAAACTTTGCAATTCACAATCGGGGCTACATTCATTTATCTATCGATTGATTGATTGATATATCAGTATTTATCACGGTTACAGCATATGATCGTAATTCTGTTTTTCTGTTATAAATCATCTTATTTCTTTTTATTTGTGCACCGTTTAAACATCAAGTGAACGAAGGGTGGAACGTAACAATTTACAATTGAGACTATGTATATTCATTGATTGATTGATATGTTAATATTCATCATGGTTACAGCAGATAATTATAATTCTGCTTTTTGTTTTTTAATGAATTCTCTTATTTCTTTTTATCTGTGCACTGTTTTTAGAATCGAGTGAAATAATGTGTGAAACTTTAAAATCTACAATCGGGACTACATTCATTTAATCATGGTTACAGCAGATAATCGTAATACTGCTTTTCTTGCGAAAATTCTATCCTTATTCCTTTTCATTTGTGCACTGCTTTAAACATTAAGCAAAGGAAACTATGAAACTTTTCAATTCATAATCGGGATTACCTTTTCTACACTATACCAACAGAGTTTCAAATATACGTAGCTTTTTACAGACCCTAATATATTTTTGCCCTGTTGTGCATCCGTAGTCAGGTTCGACAATGGTTAAAAACGAAAGTTATTAGGCCAAGTTTTTAAAATCTTCTGGATGATATAAGCATGCTGTACCGATTAAAAGCGTCATTAAATGAATTCATTGTTTATGATTTTAAATGTGTCTTTACTTTTAACAATGTGATATAACGTGGATCCTGTCTTTTTAAAATCCTATAGCATCCATTGGGTTGTAAAAGTTTGCATGAATATTTTTTGTAAATTTCTGTGACATACATGGTCTTGAAACGGACACCATTATCTCATCGATACCCAAACTCCACTCGCTCGCTTGAATGAACACATTTTCTAAATCATTTTTATCGATCATATGTACAATACAAAAGTTGAAGTAATCATCTTCAGTCGTGATAGGAGTTGAGTTTAACCCAGCATCAGCCTACCTTGTTTTGGGTTATCTATCTGCATATCTTATCATTTAAAAGCTGTCGTCTGTTTTTGTTTATTTGTCGGTTAATGTCATGCTTAATCAAACCGATGTACAAATCCAAGTGAAGCTATCGTAAACAAACGTCTGCCGTAAAGCTCAGCAGTCTGATGATATGCAATACAAACAATACAGACAGAGAGTTTAGAAAAGTGAAAAAATGTTAAAAAAACGTGTGTGGCTTCTGTATCCTTTCAATCATGTATTCTAATTTTTAAAAACATTTTGTAATTATACCTTTTATTTATAGTTGAAGGCCATATAAGGACAACTAACATTGAATGAAAGTTTTTTCCTCCGGTGAACACTGATCTTTTTTAAAACGAAAATACCGTCAGGACTCCAGTGAAAAAAATAGTTTTCAAAAAATCATGTTTATTTCTTGCTTAAAAATGAGCATGTACTTTCTTGACATATATTTGAAAAATGTAGCATGATCAATGGTCAAATGTAGAGGCAGATAATGATACATTTCTATTTATCATATATACATTGCAAAAGTTGGAGTTATCATCTTCAATTGGAATGGAAGTCAGGGCCCCTAAATCTCCGACTGCGTCTTTGGTTTAATTTGATGGTACTCAATAATGAAGGCGAATACCCCGTTTGCCTTCCCTCCATCGGACATCAACGGATCCGGTCCTCTTATTTGGATCGGATGGTCTGTCTAAAGTTTGAACTTCTGTAATATTTTACTCTTTTACTGACTAGAATAGCTTCTGGCATGAGGTCATATCATTTATTCTCAACCTCGAATGCTAGTCACTCGTACAATTCCCAGTATATAACTGTTTCTAATAAGTCGCGTCTGCTTTTATATTAACTTTAGACTAGTTTGCTGCACTCGTTCATGTTGTGTTTTATAGTTTCCTCATCTTTCCCCCACCAAAAAAACATTTGAAGTTTTCTTATGTGTTTTATCTGTATTTGCCTATACACAATGGACTCTGATGCATTTGTTTTGAGCTTCAATGATAAGATATTTTGATTTTCTTTTCAGTCGTCCTCTGTGCAACCATACTTAGGACTTTTAGTTTGTGACTTTCGCTGTTTCTTTCCTTCTTTTTCAACTTCAATATCTTGACAGTTATGTATTTTATCACATCTTTGCATTCGTTGCTCTAAAGCAATGTCTTGATGGCTATTTTCTTATATCTCTCCACCCGTATATCTTAAGCAAGGTCTTGGTGGCTATCTATTCTCTCACATTTCTCCATCTTCAGCTTCTAAGCAATATCTTGATGCTCATCTATTTTGTCGCCTCTCTATTGCTCATAAGCGAGGTCTTGGTGAGTATATAATCCTTCACTCTTTCTCTGTGGTTTGTACCTATTTATCCACTCGTCCCCTCCCTCTCTGTTGTCTGTATCTATTTATCTATACTCTCTCTCTTGCTCCCTATATCTGATATTGTCTTGAGTCTCCTGAAACCAAAGCACCTTTCTGTGGTCTGGTCTTCCAGATATCAACTGCAAATTCATTTCATTTTTGAATACTGAACTAAGGAATAATTACTCTCAATTGAGAACCTGATCTAGTGAACTAGTTTTCTCAGCTTTATAGTATGAGAATGTAGTTACCTCTACCGACAAAATTGTACCGAGGTTATCCACCCAGATTTTTTTGTTAGCTTGTCTGTATGTTTCCCTCTTGATACCCCTGAAAGTTCTCAATGAAGTTCAAAGACATTTTGTGGAGGTGTCAAGGAACAATTGATTACATTCTAGTGCATACCCAGGATTTTTTTGCAATTTCGACAACATTGCAAGATAGGACAATTTTTGACTTTTAGGATAATATTACAGCGTGATGACGTCATTGCAGTGAAGTCATCATTATGGAAATTTAGTGCATGTACAATCTGATCATATAATGAGCTCGTATGAAAATATTTTTGCTTGTTTCTTTACGCTCAAATGGGATTATTGGTTAATTTACCTTCCTATTAGGACATTATAAAAATCATGTCATAAAACCTCTTTAGACGTCATGTCTGATCATAACATATGAAACAGCTTGAGCTGAGTTGAGACTTGAAAACAAACTTAAAATTAGGATTCTTGATCAATTAGAAATGAATTACCCAATATAATAGATTGAGGCTTCTTGGAGCCGATACATACGTAAATAACCCTGTCATCCAGGACAGATATATTCTAGTCTAACCATATCATGAGCATATCTGCATTTTTTCTGTTAATTTATTCGTTTGTTTGATTGCTCACAAATAGGATGGCACCATTGGTTGATTCACCTTCCTATTATGACATAATAAAAATTACATCATAAATACTCTAAAGACTTCTTGTCTGATCGAAACACATAAAAGCAGCATGAGATGAGTTGAGACTTCAAAAAACTTAAAATTAGGATACTTGAATTATCAAAAACGAATTACCAAGTGAAATAGATTTTGGCTCCTTAGTGTCAATTCATACATAGATAACTCAGTGATTTTTGACGGGTATATTCAAGTTATAAAAATAATGAATAATTAGTGCAAGTTTTTATCACGGCAAAGTCTGAGATCTGTAAGGTGATCAGTTTTTAATGACAATGGATTTGGCAGAGGTTTTTGCTTTTTGAGTGATTTCTAGGTCTTTAAAGTTTTAAGCGTGTCTGAAGAAATCAAAACATACATTCTTTAAATAAGGGGACTGTGGGTCAGTGACTCGAGGTATCAGGACAGGCCATTTGGTAGACTGTGGGTTATGATACAAATGGTAAAACAACGGAGAATAATCCTTTTATACATTAAGAGAAATGGATTTTTTAGAATTAATTTATACATAAAATACGTTGCTGATGAATAGCCTTCTACGAATCCTCGTCAGCTATTCTCACGACGACAAAAGTTCATAAGACTGGAAAAATATATAACATAGTACTCACACATTTTGTTGGAACAGACAAAATTCACAATCTTTGACCAACGTGGACCAGAGACAAGTGAAGGGGAAAGAGAGGGAGAAAGTAATAAGTCTTCCTTTTTGTAGTTGGGATTTTGAGAAAAAACGAAAGTTACTAACTTTAGTTATTTCAATAAGAGGGTAGGGAAGGAGAGGGGGTGTAAGAAGGGGTTATAAAGATTTTCGTATATGAAAATAAACCATATTTGTACAACACTTTCATAAAATTATGGACGGACAATGGAGAGGAGAGACCGATAAAAAGAGGAATACTTGAGATAAGAGCAATGGTATGAGATAATGAATAATCTTAGTAGTCAACACCCATGGAATTCTCACGGATGTAAATGTAAATACAGATATTGGATTTTCATTGGTCAGCAAGAATTTGGACTAATTTTCAAGTACGATTTCAAAATTAGACACAATGCTACTGATATAAAGCATTTAGAGTGAAGTTTAGGACTGGAAATATTGATACTAATAATGAACCCTGAGGGCGGCCTAAAACTGTACCGTATAATGACAAATTATCGGCAGTAGTGACCAGTAATACTCGAAAAACGGTTTGATATCTTCCTGGAAACTTAAGGATTTCAACAACGACCATATCAAGTCATTTGAAGGGAAGAGAAAAGGTTCAAAGATGGATGAATTGATCCTACATTAACTGAAGTAAATGATACGTAACAATGCCCAACCCCACATATCTCAGTTAATTGTGTCTAAGCTTACAAAGAGGAGTTATGCAATATCCCGCGTATTCATTTGACATTCATCCTACAGAAGATCGCTTTTCAAACACATTCAACATCAGATGCCGAATAAATCAATAAATAAAGATGTAGAAATTTCCCAGATGATTTTGGAGAAGTTGCGTTAGGGTTGATAAAATATTGCCACTCAATCTTGAGTAAGTTTGGGCTTTAATTTACAATTAATCCAATAATCCTGTATTTTGGAGTGGACTTATTATTACGTGATGTTTACCCGTTAATTAATATTATATCGAAGCATAATGATTTCGGACACCACCTGGAGTATTATCTAGTTTCACAAAAGAGTGGAATCTACACTTATTTTCTAAAACAACAACAACAACAACAACAACAACAACAACAACAGCAGCAGCAACATATATGATCCAGGGGTGAGAAATTCAATAGCATAAAAGTTACTTTTTTCACATTTTTGACCTCGTATCCCAGATTAGCATGCTTTGTGAGCGTGTCAACCCTCCTCTGGATAAAAGAATCAAAAGATAATAATCTGACACTTCACCGGATGCTCATATTCTGACTATTTTAGATACGTATGTTGCAAACGAACACGTGTGTGACAGTGAGAGACAACTAAGAGACGAAAGATGAAAAATACACGCACACATACATGCGACAAAAGCATAAATAAACTTACATACATTTGTATAATTGGTATGTCAACATGTACGGGTATGTGAATAATTATGTGTATGAAATATGCTAGATAACGTGGATGAACGTGAAAAAGTGACATTTGTATGTATGTCATTATGTGGTATGTGACACCTGACACAAAAGTGTCATTATTTCATTGTTATAATGTAATTCAATACCTGTGAACAATAATAAAATCTAATTTTTAAAATAAAGAATTAATAAGTCGGACTTGATTTGAAAAGTCTTGCATCAGAAATTTTACAAAGAACAGTGTCAAACGTTCAAGTTCAGTATGATTTAATATTCACCAACTATTTCATCATCAGTCTTTTGCTGTCCGTCGTTCGAGATAGACCTTCCCCAGGATACGCCACATTTCTCTATCATGGGCGTCGTGGAGCCATTATTTTCTGAATCTGTCTTGTGTATCTCTCAATCTTGTATTCTGCCGGCCTCGTTATCGCATGTGATCTCTAAGGATCCGTATTGTGAGTCGTGATCTCCATCGGTTTTCTGCCATTCTTGCAATATGACCGGTCCATTGCCATTTAAGTTTTCTAGTAGATTCTATGATGACTCGAAATCCCGCTTTCTGCCGGATATACTTTGCTGTCTTGTGATCTCTCCATATGAGATTGAGCATGATTCTCTTATGTGCGCATTGCTTGCTTCTCTGTGGATCTGTCTCTTGGTTAGGTTTCATGTTTCAGCTCTGTACGTGATTGTCGGGAGGATGCATTGGTTATATACTCTTCTTTTTATGATCATTGGAATCGTTCTGTTCTCGAGGGTTGAGCTTCTCTGTCGAAGGCTTGCCATCCTAGAGTGATTCTTCGCTTGATTTCTCCTTCTTTTGCGGGTTTCATACAGATTCGTTATCCTAGGTAGATATAGTGGTCTACTTTCCCCAGTTTTGCATCTTCGATTTTGACAATTGTGTTCTTATTCTCGATGTGGTTGTTGCACATGATTTTCGTTTTATTGAGGTTCATGTGCAGACCGACTTTCTTGCTTCATTCGTTCTGTTAATCTAGTATTAGTTGGAGGTCGTGAAGGTTCTCTGCGAAAAGGACGATGTCGTCTACAAATCTGAGGTTGCTCATATATTCGCCGTCTTTTTTGATTCCTCTATTCTTCCAGTCCAGGTTTCGGAAGATCATCTTGAGGCAGGTTGTGAAGAGTTTAATTGAGCTGGTATCACCCAGTCTTACTCTTTTTTAAAGCTGGAACGGTTCAGAGTCTTAAGTAGCCTAATAAAAGAGTTGCTGTGACTGTATTTATGTCACAGTACTCTGACGCATACAAGGTCTACACCTAGTAGAGTGATGATCTTCATGACCATGGGAATTTCCAGAGTCAAATGTCTTCTTGAAGTCTATAAATGCTATAGCGAGTGGTGCTTTGTTTTTGCTGCTTTCTCTCTCAGCTGATTTATTGAATAGAGATGATCCATGGTCGAGTAGCTTCTTCTAAATCCAGCCTGTTCCCGTGGTTGGTTTTCATTTAGTGTTTTAATGATCTGGTCGGTGATGATTTTTTTGAAAGTTTATAAATGCAGTTGAGTAGGTTTATAAGTCTGTAGTTATTGAGGTCTTTGCGATTTCCTTTTCTAAGTAGAAGCATTATGATTGCCATGTTCTAGTCTTTCGGAACTTTGCTCTGTTTTAGACACTAGTTGAATAGCATAGCAATTTTTTTATTGACGATTTTACCAACTTTTAACCCCCCCCCCGTTAAAACATTTAAAGCAAAAAATAACCAGTGCATCATAAATCTTGATAAGAAATAGCATCCGAAATGTTAGATAATTTATTAGGTGAAACAATATAAAAAGTTATGTGTTTGGAATGCAAAATCTTCGCACTTCTGTCAATTGGGTCCCGCCTAAAGAGCATAAAAATATCGTGAGTAATTTTTAAAAAATTATGTACACGAATGTCGAAAGGTGGGGATTCATATTGGCATCATAGCTGCATTGTAAATAGACTCCTCCCCGTAGAATCAAAAAAATTAACTCTCTCAAAACTGAGGAATTCTCCGAGAGAAGGGAGATCATGAATTGAAAGCACAAAAAATTGGTCGCAATTTTTTTTCCTTTTCTTTTAAGCAGTTGGGATCATAGCATTGAAAGTGATTTATGCCATATATCATTGGTTCTGCCCTAGAAACTCCTACTAATGGACAAACCTCCTCCAACTAAGAATATTCTGAACGTAGATAATAATCGCTACATACACATGTAAATATATATATACAAAAAAAAACAAAAAAAAACAAACAAACAAAAAAAAAAAAACAGTCACTTATCCGGCGCCCCACCTTTCCACGAAATTTCATTGAAATTCATTGAAAACGTTTAGAGATACCGTTTGGATAGACATTGGTGATTAAATTTTGTAGTTGATCCAGGAATTTGAGATATTTTTGTGTTGTTTTTTTTTTCATTTTTCCTCCTTTCTCTATACATCTCCGGAATCTCTCAATGAATTTCTGTGGAAAGGTTAGCAATGGGGTAAAAAGGAAGGGATTGAATTTGGGGGCGGGTCCAGGAAATGATTTATGATTGAAAGATATTTTACATTTTACTATTTTATAAATTTCTGTATTTGCTCACATCTGTCCGCATGGTATCTTCAAAACTTATCATTGAATTTCAAAGTAATTTTATAGATGATAAAAAAGATGTGAATTGATTTGGGGACAGATCCAGGTTTTATTTCGATTGCATGATATTTTTGCGTTTTTTTAAAATACATTCCTGTATTTGTTACTGTTAGTCCATGTGATATTCTCAAAAGTTTTAAATGAATTTCAATGAAATTTCGTAGAAGAGTAAGGGAAAAAAGTTCGACAATGCATTGAAGTGCAGATTACAAAATTATTAGAAATTGGAAAGTGATGACTTGTCAATCCGGTTCATCAAGTCAAAAATTTTTATTCGTATGTAAATACCTGAATTGGACAGGTCTCCAGATTTTGTTTAAAAAATTTTTTTTCAATTTTAACGATCTTTCTCTCCTTTTAATTTTACATCATGTCATTTCAGTGCAACTTCGTTAAGAAACATTTTTTTAAAGAAAAGTATCTTCATAGAGAGTCCCAATAAAGAAGTCAGCTCCAGGACTCCCAACGTCTGAATTTACGGCACTGACTATGTCCAAAGTTTCGGACAGTATTATCAAAACTTCTAAGTGTTGAATAAAGCAATGATTTGGAGGACTCATCCCCACCAGGAATAATTAATTTCCGAACGGTGATGGGGAGGGGGTGTAATGAAACAAAGTGAAAAAGGTCAAACAGTTGACCCAATCAATTATTTGTGAAAATTTGACCTTGTCTGCCATCTTCCGGGGAGTTTGTACAGCTTATATTTTGTTTATAACTCTGCTCGTTACGACCGCAGCAACCAAGATATCATTTTCGAAGCCAAACTTGATTAGAAGCTCAATGTCACACGAATGACTGTCTTGACCCTCTGTTCTAAGCGTAGTAAATAAATAAGAATGCTTGTAAAATTGACTTGAATCAGCCAATCGGTTCGTTTCCCGAAAGAAGAGATTTCAAGTTGAAGATAGAAAATGGGTCCACAGCAACTCTACCACGCACTTTCAATACTCCATTGCAAAACGTAAATATCTTCTTTAAAGATTCAATTTTGATTGTATTTGCAATAAAATAGCATAAACTTGGTTGAGAATAAAAATAAAAATGCTCACCGAGCGAAAGGGTCGATTCCAGAAGATTTTCTCACAAAATGATTTTTTTAGAAAATTATTTATTCAAAGTTGAATACATCCATGAGTTTTTTTTTTCAAAAACTGACCCGTTAATATATCTTAGTGAAACTTAAAATTATTTTAGTTTATAATCATCTACAATATTTTTTCCTATAAATAAAACAAAAGTATTATGATACAATCAATATATTATAAGCTTCAATGTTATGGTCGACATAAGTCAATTTTTGTCAAGAGTTCGTGGTAATCGCTGAAACTTTATTCTAAGAAAATTTAAAAGACTGTATTTGATATACCTCGTTTATCTTTATTTTTCAAAAACTTTTTTATCATTTGTTTTGGATACAATTAAAAGAACAAGTCAGTGAGGGCATTTTATTCCAAAAAGTCAAGTTCAAAATCAGAATAAAAGCCCCCATATAACTTTTTTTAAGGGTGCACAAACTTGACAATTTGTAGGGTTTGCACAGTCGGGTCTAGTATACTGTAGCATGGCCGACTATACCACTTTTATTAAGAACACAACTCAGGCTCAATCAATAGATAAACCAGACATTAGATCCGTTGTGTCAAGTGTTTCCCACACTAATCTAGGTTTCATTCTCATTATATAGGAACATTCTGATAGATAATTCTCTTTTTTATATTTACTTGCTTCGGTCTCAATATGATCATATTAAATGTTTATATGTTCTGTTTTTTTTCCAACGTACCGTTTCAAATGTCTTACTTGTCGTTTATTGAATGTATTTTTCGTTGTTTTTTACTATCCATGCGCCTCTTTCAGTCCCATGGGATATGAACCACCTCTGTTTGATCCTTTCGTGGTCATTGATTTAAAATGACTGAGCATGGAACACATGCTCTTAACCAAAATTGACTGTCGTCAGAAACTTTTTGCACCCAAGACCAACATGGTGGCTGTCATGGCACACCCAAAACTTCCGGCTTCTAGGCAGCTAAAAAATATTTCTAAAGCTGCTAGCTACGGACACAACTATTACCAGTATTATTCCACCCTTATTAGACATCAATTTTGACAAGTGCTTCAAGAATTTGTATTTTGTGCCAATTTTTTTCCAACGAAAAACGTTCCAAAACTATTCAGACATAATCATCACGTAATCACTCTTATCAGCCAGGTTCATTTCTTGGATTTTTCCCACCATCATCTTTGCTTTTGGTCATCAGCCCCTCCCCTTTTCTTGATTAATCTCAGATTATAATTGAAGATTGTATTCTTGACACATATCTATTTTGCTTCTATAAATAAACATAAAAAGTTAGACTGTCAGGCAAACACTCATAGCTCGGTTGTCGTTGGTGGAAGGAAATCAAATATTCGAAAGAAAAAAATGAGACAGGAAAGTTGTAACCGCATTTTACAGCCTGGTCAAGCATCTTCTGTTGTGATTTTTCTTTTGTGTCTAAGTTTTTGCAATTGCACAAACTCTGAACCAGCCCCGGCCATTGAATGTAACCATTTACTACCCGGTCTAGAAAAATTACGACGTGGTGTGGATATCACAAAACTTGATATACTTCCACTGAATCAAAACAATGATGATGGGTTTAAGAATCCAGTTCTTGATTTCAACTGCGCAGAGGCCAAACGTCGGTACATCGGTTCCGTAAGCAAAAACAAATTTCTCTCTTCGCTTCTTCTCTTTCTTCATTTATCATAAGGTTGATATTCTCCTCCTTTTTGGAGGGCATGCACCCTTTTCCCCATATTTCAGACAGACAATCTTGGAAAGGGTGAATGACAGACTGGAAAAAGATCATTCAAGAATTATATTTCTGCAATTAATATTTTTACCCCCTCGTTTTGTGAGTAATGCTTTTTTAGGATTTATAGTTATTTGATTATGTGAGGGAGAGTAGGAATGGTCGTGGTTCCTGTCTAGTGAGAAACTTGTTGTAGATGCTGAAGGACGAAAAAATTTTGTCCAACGTGTTTTATGTGAGTGGAAGGAAGAGAATTGGACTTTTCAAAACAACACTCGGCAAGAAGATTCTTTTCAATTCACACTAATAAATGTGTCTGCTGGAGGGAATATGTACACATTTTTCAATAAGGACAACTTAATTTTCATGTGAGGTTCTTTCAATCGGCGAGACAACGATTGATTTATCAACATTTACAATGATCTTTTCGTGCAAAGCATGTGTTTTAAACAGAAAGATAAAAGAACTTTTCAATGCAGGTTCTAAATATCTAAATATTATTCCATTGAAACAATGCTCCAAACATAATAGGAAGAAATATACGTTTATATTCGTCTATTTTGAATCTCAAAATAGTTGCCCTGGAAGTTATAGAAAAACTGGCAATATTTTCCTAATCTGGGTGTTAGATATGATTTAATCTAGTTGCCAGGATTCTACTTACCCCGTAAAAAAGATAATTCGAAAAATGTACTAAAAACTGATATACCACTAACCTATTTCGCATATCTGTTATCTATCACAGATACTCAACTTGCCAGTCCATTTCATCTGCTTTGTTTATACAAGACATACGTTTACCCCTTCATCGTTACCAAAATCCTTTTTTGTCACTCTCTCCTTCTCTCTTTTGTCTTTCTTGATATTAACGATAGATATATTTTTTTAAATCCTGAAAATTTCCTTATAAAAATATTATCTTTATATCATGAAGTACTGAAGTATGTGTACAAATATAAGTTGAACCACAGAGGGAAAACAAAGGCATGTTCAGAATCAGCACGCTTACAGTACACATTTTTGTCCAGCTTTGTGTTTTCGATTTCGATTGATGTGCGTTTATTTCTTACATGTTTGTTGCACATGACATTTGTTCTCCTGAAGTTCATGTAAAGGCCATCTTTCTTGCTTTCTTCGTCCAGTTCGTCTTGCATTAGTTGGTTGTCCTGGACATTCTTTATAAATGATGATGTCATCAACAAATATGAGGTTACATAGGTTTTCACAATCTATTATGATTCATTTCTGTTCCCAGTATAAGTTTTGGCAGATCATCTTAACGCAGGCTCTGAAGAGTTTGGGTGAGCTAATTTCACCTCATCTCGCTCCTTATTGTTGAAAGAACTCAGAGTCTTTATGTATGGCCAATTTAACGTTTTATGTCTGAATATAGATAATTCTAAATAGCAGATTACTTAATATAAACTATGAAAAAAGAAATATTTGGCGAATATCAACTTCGTATAATGTCCAGTTGTTGAATAATCGCCGTGCACACACACACACACACGCACGCATATTTTTCAACTGCACTTAGACGATGATGCACTGGGCCGTCAAGTGACTTAAGCAATTTCAAACCAATCCATTCGCCGTTGAGAATTTTTCGTACAAAAGTGATCTCTTCGAAGTGAAGTCACTTCTTTAGATGAAATGTTTTCAATAATAATCACGGGGTCTTTTAAACACATTTTCGTTGTCTATTCTGATTCCTTTGGTTTCTCAGTCAAGGGTTTTGAATATCATCAAGAATAGACTGTAACGAGGTTGGGTCAGCTAATATTACCTTGTCTTACCCTTTTAGGGAGCTGAAAGCGCTCTGGGTCTTTATGTAGCGTGATAGAGGAGCAGCTGTGACGGTATATATGTTGCAATTGAATTCCCGTAGAATCCTTAAAAGAAGAAGACACCAGAAGAAGAATCTACGATGGCAACCCTTCAGTAGAGAAAACTCAAACTTCAAGAACTACAAAATCCCGATAGTCCTGAAAGAAGAGTATAAAACTTGTACGTCCTCCTGGTAATCACATATGGAGCTGAAACATTGAACGTAACCAAGATGCTGAGCTGCAAACTGAAAGCCATGTAACGTACTTATGAGAGACTCAAGTTTGACATCACATGGAAAGACTGCAAGACAGCCAAATATATTAGGGAAAGAATAAAAGACTGAGACATCATAGAAACCATTAAAACACTCAAATAGCAATGGACTGGTCATGCTGCAAGGATGGCAGACAACTGATGAACATCACGACTCAGAACATGGATCTCCAGAGATCAAATGCAGAACCAATGTCGGCAGAAAATGAGATGACAAGACAAAATGGACAGGTTCAGAAAATATCGACTCTGCAATACCCACGAGTGAAAGGTGTGACAAATCCTGGAGAAGGTTCATGTCCGACAACGGACAATAGAAGACTGATGATGATGATGATCATGATCATGATAATGATGACAC
The DNA here is from genome assembly GCA_963457665.1 of Thysanoteuthis rhombus. Classification (NCBI taxonomy): domain Eukaryota; kingdom Metazoa; phylum Mollusca; class Cephalopoda; order Oegopsida; family Thysanoteuthidae; genus Thysanoteuthis; species Thysanoteuthis major. The sequence goes on from OY735213.1 coordinate 351,693, forward strand.
TTTTTAGATGGAAATAATTTGACTTCTTTTCCTTACATTTTTCCTTTTAATTCAATGGATTCTAAATCAATTAAACCTCCCAGAAATTCGTCTGTTCTGAATATTTGAAACTTAAACAAAGGGTTTTGTTCACAGTGTTGATATCATTCTGAACCCGTACGAGAGATGTCGGTTTAGGAAAAATTAATTTTGAGGTTTTCGGAAAGGGCCAAGCGCGGGTCATCTCGGGTTGTGTGCTGTGCTAGCTTCAGCGGTGAGTGCACGAATAATTTGTATACATATATATGTATATATATTTGAATATTTGAAAACCATATATATATATATATATATATATATATATATATATATATATATATATATATATATATTATTGTGTCATTCACAGACGGCTGTTTCGATGTTTTACAACTCTCCAGTGTGGCTATAGACTATCCATTTTCCCATCAAGTAGGTAGGATTGAAATTTCGCTTCAGACCTGGAGGCCGGTATCCTACCTTCTGCTCCATGGAACTGGACGGTCAGTAAGGTTGAATTTAAGCGATATATATCATTATTTTGGTTTATATTCCTCATCCACCAGAGTGCTCTATTCCTACACACACACACACACACACACATATATATATATATATATATATATACATAAACCATATTTGCACATATTAACGCTCCCCCGATAGGTGGTTGAGCACTCTTAGGTAGGTCATCCATCTGTACAAAGCAATTATGCAGCTCTCTTCTAACTTTTGAATTGACAACCCTGGTAGATGGTGTGTTATGGCTTAAAAATGAATTGCTTAATTTGGTCCTACTCTATGTCCATTTCTGCGTAGAGCAGGGATAAAATACTTGACTCCTGGCTGCACTGGAGTGGATATCGGGTCTATTGCCACAGTGAAGAGTCGTAATACTTGGGTGACGCTATGAAGCATATATTCAATCCATATTCACGTATATCAACCATGTACATTTATAAAATGATTAAAGATTCGCTACACAAATACGTTTTTGCTTCTACCCCGTTTTGGCAATTAATTTGATTTATCTTAGATTCCTATATAGGAAATTCCTGCTGCGTGTGTCTTTTCTAGGTTGTAGGATCTTCAGTCTATTAATACAATTTTTTTCCGTTTTTTTGTCAAGTAATTGGTCATTGCTTGCCGAGGAGTCGTGAATATTCCAGATGAGATGGGCTTAGTGAAAGTTGAAGTTGTGGTTGTGTAGTGGTTGTCCAGGGCATCTGTCCTTTCATTTAGTCAAAGGACTTTCGTATACTCGTATATTTTTTCTTGGGACGTTTCAATGTCTCTCGGATGAAGAATTTGTCGCAGTCCTTGCACTGTCATCACTCTTATCACTTTTCACAAATATGTTATTTGATTTGTTGATTTGTTCTATTTTTCTCTGGTATGGGCTTGCACGGTTTTTGATGTGATGTTGATTATGGTCGTAATGAGGTTATCATTCGCCTGAAGAAGCCCCAAAAGGGCAGAAACATAGACATGTTTGTGCAGCAAATCCTCATTTAATTATATTCTAAGCTCTACTTTAAACCAACTTCATATTTAAAGAAGAATGTATCGAGCAATCTATGGAATAAACCCATCAAACATCGGATATTACTTTATGTTATTTTGCATCCATGATTTGTACTGTGTAGTACATAAATAATACAAATCAGAAATACAATATGATATAATGTCCGATGCGTGACGGGATTTATTTCATGAAGTGCTCAATACACAAAGATGTGGGACGTCTTCAGGTGAATGATTCGGCATTTTTTTTGGGGGGGGATACTTTTCTCGGTTATGGATATTCTTTTCAATCTATTTATAAATCTTTCCCTCATCTTTTCTCCTTTGTTTAGTGGTTGGTCATTGCTTGTTATATTTTTCTGTTTTATTCAGTGAGGTGCTGTGCTTTTTGGTAGTTATGAATTATGAATTAGTAGGATATAGTGTGCACATTTTCATTATCTTGTTTGTATGTTGGGAAAACATCACCGCTTTGTGGTGTGTTTCCTCACTGAGAGTATTTTATTCTCAATTAAATATGTTCCCTCCGTGTTAGGGTACACTTTTATATGACCTTAGTTGTTAGTTTAATTATTCTGTAGTCTCTAGAGTGCATGTCGAAGGTAACATAACTGAACACCCACATATAGGTATACTAAAATTTAACTAACATATTTATATCTTATACATATATACATATAAACCATATATATATACCATGTATATAAACTATATATATATATATATATATATATATATATATATATATATATATATATATATATATATATATATATATATATATAAGTATAAATAAATCATATATATATAAACGTTATATATGTAAACCATATATATATACATATATACCATATATCTATCTATCTATCTATCTATCTATCTATCTATATATATTCATTTTTTATTTATTTATTTATTTAAATAAAGTGTAAAAAAGGAATGCCCAAACTTTTAGTTATAGTTTTGAGGTGTAGAAGTTTTTTTATAAGCTTTAACCGGTTTCGTGCTTGTTTTCAGGAGGCTGATATGATTCTGGTTCTGGTCATTTTTTTCCACTATCCAGTATAGGGTATTAAATTCAGGTCATTTGTATATCAATCTTGGTTTGGATTCAAATTCCATTCGTGTAATAAAATTCCAGTCGTTAGTGAGTTCTTTGAGAAGGGGGTTGATGCTGGAACCCCCTTTGAAGAGAAAGGTAAAGGGAGTGAGGTATCAGTGAATGTAAATATACGTTTTCACAGTGTAGTTGAATTGTATTTTGATATAGTTGGATATTAGTGAAATAAGTGATAATGTGAATGTGTATGAGAGGTAAAGGAATGGATATCAATGTGTATGAATATGTGCGTTCACAGTATAGTTGGATTGTATTTTGGTATGATCACAGATTCATGTAGTAAGTGATAATATCAGAGCATATTTGAGAGAATCAACGCGTGTATGTGTTTGTTCACAGTTTTGCAGAATTACATTTAGGTCTGATAGTGGATTTGAGTGGTAAGTGATGTTATGAATGTGTTGGATTTTCTTAATGCATCACTGTATGGATGATTTTGAAAAAAAAAATGGAAAGGGAGCTATATTTTCCAAGGAAGTAAGAGCTAGGATTTTATCTCCTAATTGGAGAATTACTAAAAATTCATTGCAGGTTTTAAAGAATTGATTAAATTTGTTTCCCTTCTTCTCCTTTCTGCAACATTGTCAGTGTCATTAGAGTCTAAAAATGGAATTTGGTGTTAAACAAATTCCATTGTAAACTAATGTGATCAAGTCGGTTATTCAATATGTGATGTAGAAATTCTTCTTTCAATTAGTTCCATATAAAGAAGCAATCGTCTATTAGTCCATGATTTTTTTGAAATATCAGGTCCAAATCTTTCGTACATATATATATATATATATATATATATATATATATATATATATATATATATATATATATATATATATATATATATATATATATATATATATATATATATATATATATATATATATATTGATTGTACTAATCAGGGATGCAATATAAAATGATGGTTTTATTCCATAAAGTGTCAGGTTCGATTCTTGCCACCCAATTTTCTTTAATTGTTTCGTCTATTGCGTTGAGTGATACATTAAACGTCATATATATATGCAAACTATATATCTGGCTCATATAAACAATCAAAAGATATTAAGCTGCTGCATGGTTTGAACCTGCCACCATTAGAGTAGCTACTTAAACGTAACATTGCCCTTACCATTGAGCTAAACAGCCGTCTGTTATGTAAAGGTCTAAACACCTTTTTACACCCAAAATTCTCCTCTTGTTTATTCTTGGTCTATTCGTTTCTTTCTACGCAAAAGTTATGTATTAAGAAATATATATATATATATATATATATATATATATATATATATATATATATATATATATATGTATATATATATATATGATTCGACAAAAAGAACAACAAAATGTGTTTTATTATACAAAAACTTAATTGAAATGGTTAACATATCACACCAAACAACGCAAATAAACTAAACGAGTGAAGGAAATGGGTCGCCTACCACTGATAGGGTAGTCACTCCATCATAGCAATGCTCTTTCCATAGAGCTAAACAACAGCCGGTAATGCAATTTCCTGTAGCAGCGGGAGATCATTTCAAATAAGTTTCTATATATTATACAATGCAATATATATATATATATATTTACCATGTACATACATTGTATATATTCAATAGATATACTACATATATATATATATATATATATATATATATATATATATATATATATATACACACACACCATGCATATGCCATATATATATATATATATATATATATATATATATATGTATATATATATATATATATATATATATATATATATATATATATATATATCATATACAGGTATACCATAGAAAGATGGACACTAGACACATATATATGGCATATAAATACTATATATATATATATATATATATATATATATATATATATATATATATGTATATATGTATATATATATATACACACTGTGTATATATATGCATATATACCATCAGTATACATATTATATATATATATATATGTGTGTGTGTATGTGTGTTTGTGATGTATGTATACCTACATATATCTAGCATATATGTAGGTAGATAAATTCTATGTATGTCATAGATCATTACATTCTCTAACAAAAATCGACTTGATTGCATATAAATTATGACTACTTTCAACAACGCACTCCCACCCTTTGGCACATATAATCAGTAGGACATGGAATACACACACACCAAAAACAGAACTCAAAGAAATATTCGTAGAATTTTGTGCCATCGCCTACTGTAGACCCTAAAACATCAAAGATATGATCGGCATGATTACTCTTATAAAGTCTCACATAACAACATCCCTAAAACCACTAAATTCTGCCGAGTGTGCAACAAAAGAAATAGTGTACGCGTTAACCACCTCAAGCACACCAGCACATTCACTATCTTCAACACTAAAAAGACTTTCTACATATACCATAACTGTAATTGTCGTAGTAAAAATATTGTACACCTCTTAGAGGGCACTTGATGGAAATTACAATACATAGGCAAAGTCTGAGAGGCAATTCAACATTACACTGAATAACTATAGATACAGATTCAAATGAACGAAACCATCCCAGTCCCCTCCTTGTAGAACTTTACTTCTGCACCCGGACATAATTTGCCACAGACGCCAGATTCACAAACATTGAGAAAATAGAAAAAATATACCCCTGGACTACAAAAGTTCTAGAAAGACATGCACTTAGCTTAGAACTCACCCCCATGGACTTAACACAAGTCATAACAACCCTAACGACACAGATTTCTAATATCATAATCCTCCATTTGATAACAAACTCACATCCACACTCTACCCACCTTCATGTATATCTAATATTGGGAACTTCACAGTCACACAAACCCCTACTTATGAAAAACTTTTTATTGTATTTCATTGGTATAACTTAGAGCCAGCAGACTTTCCATGACTTGTAAGGATACTACATATGAAGTTCCTTAACTTCATTACCTCACCATTTGTACTATCCCCAATCTACCCACACAATCTAATTCGAAACTACTACCCTACAACCCTGACATCTTATGGCCTCTCAAAGACTTACAACTGCTGCTACTATCATATCTTACCACAGACCAGCACAGACTTCGCCACAGACGGAACAAAATACTACACATCATGACAACCCTAGAGGAGTCCTCTTCTTTTCATTTCAATATTTGCTTCCGAAACAAAACATCTGACGATGTATTTGTTTTCTGCGGAAACTTTTTAATCACCGCAAGGCAAAAACACACACACACATACACACACATACACACACACACACACACACTCTCTCTCTCTCTCTCTCTCTCTCTCTCTCACCACATGCTACTGAAGATGGGAACGACCCCCCAATTTTTTTTAACACACCAATTAATGCATTTATAGATTAACTAAGTGTTAAACAAAGTCTCCACACACTCTTACTCCCGAGTCTGTCTCACTACCTATTATTCACATATTTATTTCATATATATATATATATATATATATATATATATATATATATATATATATATATATATATATATATATATATGTGTGTGTGGATGTGTTAGAAACCATCAGCAAACAGTCGACATATGTATTTTCAGTTTTTAAGTGATCTTTCTCTCTAAGTAGCTATTCATCTATATTTCTGACTGAAACTTTAAGCATTTACTTCTTATCAAGCCTAAAAATACCCCCACAGTTTTTTTTCAAAGGAAGTTTGCTGTTAGTTTAAAAACCAGCAGCATTTACACTTGTTTTTTGAAATTTCAGAGTTTTTTTTAGTGATATCTGCCCGACAAAACATGAGAGAAGTAATTTATTTATTGATCACCTCTTTTACCAATATTTTGATTGATCACCCCCCCCCCCCAAAAAAAAAACGACTGTTTGTCACAGGATGGTCTCTATTAAATAGCTAACCATACCTATTTTTCTTATTCGTTAGACTCAGTATGATGTACCAGATGAAGTTTCTTCAATCATTAACTTGCCCAGGGGCTTTTTGAGTGTGCAAGTGAATATCTTGAAGAGATACACTGATGTTCTGAAGATAATGGGTGCAAATATTGGTTTGGATACCGAAGTGAAAGGATCATTTTCTGCAAGTGCCAGTTACAAGCTGATGACTTCTAATTTCTTCAATGAATCACGTTATGTTGAACACCTTCTCTCATACCAATCGACATCAAGCGCAGCTCTTATTCCTAGCTTTGCTCTAAAACTCGGCAAATATACTCAAATGTTTATAGAAAAGTAAGTTTTGATTTTTTTTTCATTAAAAAAATTATCTTCTCAAAATATACATGTTTAATACAAACTGATTGTGGTTTTATCATATCATCTATCAATTTAGCATAGCTTAGTATCTGACCATCTATATATCCAACAGGGTACACTGAAGTGAAGTAATCAAAATTTTTTGACGCTTGGCGGGAAATTAATTTACATGAGAATTATGGTATCCTTCTTCATACACCATAAAATCCGGCACGTTACAAACATGGATCATAAAACAGGCACTGCCCGAGTAATGCAAATACATTGCAAATGATTTTGCTAAGGGAATGCATTGGCAACCAAAGCGAAAACATTTTCAGTGGTTAGGAATTAAAGTAACCATTGATAACAGAATAAGGATCTCATATGCTTAATGCAAATGCTTTATCAACGATATCACTGAAGATATAGATTGAAATTTGGGAAGGATGCTATTGTTGGTGGCCAGGAATTTATGCTATGGTTACTCACAAATAGGGTTTCATTATGTTTTATCTCTTTACTGTTTGCTGAGTTGGTAAGTTCTAAATATTTTCCCCTTTATCATGTCCATCTTGCTTTCTCAGTTCCCAAAGGTGCATCTTTGGAACGGACTCTACACTAGTTATGTAGATTTTTTGAATTCTTTTCAGATAAAATTTTCTCAGTTGCATCATATTAAAATGATATGAAATTAGGTACAGACCTTTGGGTGAACCGTCTTCATTTTCGTCTTCCTCCACCTAATCCTTTTCCTGCTACTACATCTACAACAAGCAACGTCAAATATCAATTTCCCCCGCTGCATCATGTTGGATAGATATGAAACTCAGTTTAGATCTTCCAATAAACTTTTTTCATTTTCCTCATCTTCCATTCCTTTTATAACTGTCATTGATGGTTGGTGCATCGTTGAAGTTATGATCCTTGTTTTTCTTGATACAGGTTTCTCCCGATCAAATTTGAAGAGGAACCTGAGAAATACTTTGAGTTCATTAAAACTTTTGGAACACATTATTTCTCAAATGTGAAATATGGCGGAAGTTTTCAACTTTATCTGGAAACAATGAGGTCTTATTACCAAGGTAAGAGTGACGAAGTTGTGAAAGCTGAAGCCAGTGCTACATTTTATGATATCTTGAAGTCATTCGGTGGCATATCACGTACAGTAAAGAAAGTTGATGCTAGTTTCACAGCAAGTTCCAATCAGATTATCAGGTGAGGATTCAGCCTTTTTTTTAATGGTAATTACACTGTTAAACTTTGTCTCTCTTTTTTCGTTTTTCATTGATTATGTCTAAAAAGCGTAGATAATGACTATCATTCCTTTCAAACTGATTTTGCGACCAGGATATTGATACTCAAATGTATGTTATTGAAAAAAGAGCTAATTCACTCTTTGTCCCATCAAAAATCAGTAGATTTTAAACATTGTCCTGGTCACATAGGCAAAGCTTGAAATGAGTTATCAACAATGAAAAACGTTTTTTCCCCTAAAGTTGCACAGTTATACGCACATGTAAGTAACATAGTGATAGATATAGTGTTAGAATAGCCCAAATGGAGTCTCAGACCCTATTTCAGCAACTATAAGTTAATTCATAATTAGTAATCATATGATACTTATAAAAATTATTTTGCTACTTTTTGAATCTTAATATGATATAAATGAATGATACTAAACTATTACATAAATATCCTAGTGAACAGCTGAGTATAATCCTGCTCGGATTCACTAAATATCTGTCTGTCTAGCCATAGCTATAACCACCAAACTTTCTGTGGTTACCCATGCATGAAGTTTATAGAAGCTTCTTCTTAAGAGACTTACATGAGACAGAAACTAACAATGCTCTACCCTAGCATGGCACTGACTCCAACCTACAATTAGATGTATTCTATAAGTTCACTAACAAGAACGACCTCACCAATTTCTACTCACACCATAAAACAGGATAAAGTCGGGTATCATCAATAATTTCTACCTGGGAACCCCATAATATGCAGCTGCCAACATTTAGAGGAAGAAGAAAAAATACATTGAACACAGCTTTACGGATCTCCACTACCCCTTTTCATATACAACACAAAAAGAAACCATTCAAAATGAAAGACACTGGTAAAAGTAACAAAACAAAACAATACCAAATAGATACATCTCATTACCCACAACATTTCCTAACAACTTGAGAAACGTAGACATGCACATTACTACCAGTTTGTCTAAGACTATATGAGACATGATCACCAAATTGCACAATGAGAACAACTCTAGAGCATGTATATCAATGATACATTGGAGAAACCTCTCAACAACTCAAAAATAGAGCTTACGAACACTGCAAAGCACTAAAAATAAATGACCACTCCAATGTACTCACAACACATCAAAATAAATTAAGGCACACCTTCGAATTACAATATGCACGTGTAATCAAAATAATGACAAAAATGAAGGAAATGCATTCTTAATCTACTGTCTGAATATAATTCTGTAGATCAGAGACCAGGTTTCTTCAATATATCCTCACAGCTAGCAAAACTCTTAATCGAAAAATGCAGATTGCCAATTAATAGGATCAGTGCTTACTCCATTCAGATGACCTACTGCTCATGCACATACTCATTGATACTGACACCGACACACATCAGCAGTACACCTGCACAAAAGACAATTCACAAACACACATAAAATCTGTTATCTTTTTCAAACAGAATCTTCTCTACCGACACAAACTCTTCACACATATTAACTTCAATCCCCCAAATTACCCCCATTATCTAATACATTCATCAGACCCTTATTAATCACAACCGATTAACCACACAAGGCTTTTTGACCACATTGTGAAACCTCCCTCCACATATCAATTTGTTTCTTCTCGAATTACTTCTGTGATAGTATACACACACTATACACTGAGTGGACAAATTTACATACCTAGAAATACACATATGAAGCTTGACCACAACACAAATTTCAGCTGATGATCAAAATGAATCACCACCCTAATTTTAAATAGGACACTGGATCAAATAAACTTTTTCCAACCACAACCGACTAATTAGATACAAAACTTGAGACGCGCACTCGCAACCACAACTCAGTGCAGCTGATGACGAAAATTATCTACCATCCCAGTTAAAACTTGAAAACTGTATGTTTTATTATTTTTTTTAAGTGATCAACACCAGCCAACATCTAGGACAATAATATCAACAACTGGCCATGGGATCTACAAATAGACACTTCTCTGTATTTCTCTAACTTTTCTGATGTTAGTTCTGAGTCAACGAAATGTTAAACTTAATTTTTAAAAAATCTCATTTGTACATTATTTATGGCCTTCAAAACTGTCTTTTTTATTCTAATACTACCAGATGAATTATTATCTACTATACAATTGTCATATATTTGTATATATGAACAACCGAAAATTGACTTTTGCTTAAAATAGACATTTAAAAAAATCTTCTTTCATTTCTAGGTATTATGGGGGTGATACATACCTTTTGGAGTCAAGCGGACTGGCCAAGTGGCAAGCAACAGTGGCTAGTAACCCATGGGTCTTTGGTGGGCAACTTGTTCCCCTCAGTGACCTCATTGAAAACCAACAAAAGAAAGAATCTCTTAAAAAGGCAACTGAAATACATATTGATTTGGCCTATTTAGATTCCCTGACAGACATCTTACACTGGGCTTCTAACAAATATCCGTCTTCCCAACGACAGATAGCAAGCTACTTGCAACAAGTGCAAGCTTTGAAAAAAGCTCGAACAGACAATCATCAAATTGTAATTAACCTTGGTAAAAAAATAGAAGAAGACTTAGAGATACCTTCATGGTTTTACCAACAAGTTGAACTGTGTTACAGATGGAGACCTGAAGAAGATGGTGGACAGTGTGGAGGTGGTGTAGGGCGTAATCTCTGTGCAAAAGTTGGAACCATGATTAATTACTACAAAGATGACACTGATGACCGTAAAGGTGGTTGTCGCATGCAATGGGGAATCATGAAACCGGGCATTTTAGATCACGGCTGGCTCAAACAGATTCAAATCTGCTATCGCTGGTGGCTCGATGGACAGGGTGGCCAGTGTGAAGGTGCTGCTAAGCAACTGTGTGCACCTATTAATGAATTCACTAAAGAATATAAAGATGATACTGATGACCGTAGAGGAGGCTGCCTGATGCAATGGAGCTTGATGGTTCCTAGCAATGCCCCGATTTGGCTTCGTAACATGAAAATATGCTTCCAGTGGTATCCTGAGGATGATGTTGGTCAGTGTGGTGGAGGAGTGGATCGACTATTGTGCGCTACTGCAAACAATTGGACCACAGCCTATAGAGATGAAACTGACGATAGAGCTGGTGGCTGTAGCATGCGTTGGGGCATTATCCCAAGTTAAAATTTTCATTTGACCGAGTATGAGTGTCAGTGAACTCGAAAATAACTTTAATTCTTGTAATACTTTTATATTTTGATTTTAAACTCCCTAAGCTATAAATGTTGTATGAGTATCTGTGAACTAAGAAAGAATTCTAATTCCTATAATAAATGGTTTCCACTCCATTGTTTGTCCCTGCAAACTATGAGTTATCAAATTGAAGTACGGAAATAATTTAGTTTCCCAAAATAATTCAACCAAAAATATAATCTTAATTTTTGCATACTAATAAATTGTTTCAATTCCATAGTTTGTTTTGTTGGTCTGTGCATTATTATCTTTGTGCGGAGCAGTCACATGTTGAGTAGGTGGCATGGAGTTGTTTGCATTGGGTTGTCTTGTGCAGAGATCTCCATGGAATGATTAAAACTTGACGCTTGAGTTGAAATGTGTTTCCCAAAATATATACATCGAATAATAAATTAATCTACTGATCAAAGTTTGAGAGAAAATGACTTGATTTGAGAACTTCATGGATACAAGATTTTACCATGTATACTCCGCTACCTTAGTCTGCATCCCTCGACTTAGCTTCAGTTTCGAAATGTATAAAAATATGTGTAAGAACTATTTCCATAGAAATTACACGCTTCGATATACTTGCACAAAATTTGAGGAAAAAAAATGAGTTATACATGGTGAAATACTGTGATTGTTTTTTATTTTTTTAAAATTTCTTTTTGCTATTTTGGTAATTTTATTGAATTAAGTCTAGACAAAATGATAGTGTTGAAAAATTAAATATAGAATTATACATACTAACAGGACCCTTGGAAATTTCACGAGTGTCAAGAAATAAGATTATCCAATATCTCATGCCTCTCTTTATCTCTCAGCCCTTTCCTGTATCTTTTCATTTTCTCCCTTATCCCTTACGATCTCCCTTGCCGGTTCGTGATTTCATTTAAATGTGATAAGAACATGAATCATTTATGTCTGAATTTTAAATTTTTTAGATGTCAGATTATCATAATGTATAGGAGAAGATGGACCATTGCCTATCTTCCGAATAACATCGGCAATTATAACTTACAGCCACCTTCAGGTGGGCCTGGGTTGTGGTGATGTTTTGGAAAGTTGAGGTGGTAGGTTGTCACCGTCAAAGCATGAGAACGGAGTGTCCCCATCCCTATTACCATCCACCAGAAAAAAGGCTGTACGGTACACGGGTTGAAACGCTGTGTTCAGAAGATGAACTGAGATTACAACAGTCTGAAAACACATATTCATGAACATAAATTAGTTTATTGCAATGTTTTCCTACTCCCTCAGTTAACAATAAATGGTATACAAGGAATTGATCAACAGCTTCTCCAGGTAAAATTTTCAAAAAACATCTCAGATTTATTCGTATAAAATTAGAAAAAGTTGTGCAAGATGTTATTTTCATATGTCGCCAGAAATAGAAGCCAATATTTGTAGGAATAAATATTCTAAAAAACAGATCTGCTTAGTCGCTTAATAGAAAGTCTTTTGGTAGCATGCTATGTTTATTGATCAATTAAAAAAAATTGAAAAAGGGGTGAACAATGAATAAGTTACTTTTCATATTAAAAAACAAAGAAACTTTTGACGACAGTTTTGGTTGATGGCTACCGACAAAAATTATATTTCAAAAGCTGGCTGATTATCCTTTCTACAAGTTCAAGAGGAACCCATTTCTCTAGCTTCACAGTTCTTATTGAGCTTCTTGAGCTCGTAGATGCTTATATATATATATATATATATATATATATATATATATATATATATATATATACATATATATATACACACATATATATATATATATATATATTTTTTTTTTTTTCCACCTTATTTTGTTGAAGAATTCATCAGTCAACCCAACTACAAGCAGCTTTCCTGAATGGGGACCCGGAAATGCCTGTTTCAAGAGGAACTGGTCTAACCACAATCATCATCAGCGGCAATAGCATCATCATCAATTAGTACTGCGTGATAGAATAGATGAAATCCTTTTTTTCATTACTCTGTACCTGGCTGAAAATTTATGCATGAATGTAAGTTGAAAATCTATTATATACACCATGTTAGAAACCAGAGCGGGAATAACAACAACGTCTATAGGAAGTCTCAAAGACTCAGCTCTTCTAAACAGGATATTTTCAAGTCATTTTATCTTGCTATAGTCAGAGTGATGGGATGGAGTTTATTGTACATTTTTGTGTCTTTTGTAATGATTCTGTTCGTTTTTGGGAGGCTGGATTTGATTTTTTGTCTCTCTGTCAATCATTTTTTTGTTTGAAACATTCAATCAAACTGTCACTTGAACTTTCAACTTGTGTTCATTCAGTTTTTTAGGGTGTCTAGCTGACATGCTGCCAACAGACGTCAATCTCCTTTCTGATCAACAAAAACACTACAAAGTAAATCCAGACGTATCCACCAGCACCTCTCCCGCCAGATCCAATCCACCTCTCTCTCTCTCTCTCTCTCTCTCTCTCTAGGGATATTTTTTTCGCTGATAAATTTCGTGATGTCGTCAGAACCCAAGTGTTTACCAAAATGAATGACCACGTCTAAATTTTTCCTGTTTACTTGAACTGATTTAGAATTTACTATCAGTGGTTTTCAATGATAGCATGGTAAATGATAGCAAGAATCCACAGCGACTGACTTCCATATTCTAGAAATAGTATTCCAATTCATTCTTACAAGATGAAATATTGTTGCAATGGGAAATTGATGATATTTAACCACATTTTTAGAATCTCAATTTTAGTTGTTTTGATAAAGTAAAACACTAGTCAAAACTTAATAATTTTTTACAATGCTTTGTCTGATAGAAATAAATCAGGATAAGATATCTTTTGTCTGTCATAAAAGCTTATGTAGATCGTTCGGTTGATCTATTCCAGTACATAAACGAGATTCCCAAGATAAAAGGGACACGAATTCGAATCTAGCTTGGAGTAAATTTATTTCTACGCTGTCTATTCGTAGACGGACAATCTGAATATTTGCAATTGAAATCAGTTAAAATTAGGATGAAAGAAATCACTGAACAAACATTAATCGTGGTGATCCATCATGACTGACAAACTCACGCTCACAGAACAAATCCAGCCTGCAACTGCATTTCACCCAATCCATCGACTCTGCTGAATACGTGAGGTTGCTTACAGAGATGACCTGTTCCTCTTAAATATCTTCCATTATGGAGCAATAGAATTCGGTATCAAAGAATAGAGCAGAATTTTTTCTTGCGTGAAAGCAGATCAATTTTTAATGGCTAAGAATGAATTAACCCGTAATGCATTCGATATTTGTCTCTCTTGCATATTCCCTTCACCTCTGAGTCTTGAAACAGTCCTATGCAATGACCAATCACTACTCAGTCATCTTGGAGATCAGCGATTGGTGTAGCTCTTGTAAAGCTATAAACTATTAGAACTAAAACAAAAAAATACTAACAAGATGTGCCAAACTTCAGCTAAATAGCATGGTCAAGTTCAGTGGCAGCAGGCTCAGTGAGGAGTATCCCGGTCTATTTTAGTGGTTGCACCATGAAACTCAAAATGTAAAATAAAATTACATAAATAGGAAGATAAGTGAAGCGATTGGAATACAATAAGGAGAAATTTGAACCCCCCCCCCAAAAAAAAAACTTAGTATCGAGATGCGGAAAAATTAGTTACAACGCGATCTTGGATTTCGCTTATGAAAAGAATGATTGAACTATTGCGTCTCGAGAATCAAAAATCGATTCCTAAGAAGTACTTTCTGTAACGTCCATGAATTAGTTGGAAAAAGGCGTTTACAAGAAAGGCTGGAATGTTTTCATTTGAGATTAATCGGGGTAGTATGTTCAGTAGAAAAACAATTATATACACTTATCAATACTGTGCTACTAACGATGTCATTATAACTGTTCAATCTTGCATTTTATATTACTTTGACGAAGCTGTAACCAGCAAACCATGTAAGTAAATTGTTGATTTTTCGAACAATTTATCTTTAGCATCATTCTATCGGATATTATTATCCAAATACTGATCCTTTTGTCCATTTATAAGTAAAACGATTCCGTTGTTAGTTTAATATTTTCTTTTATTTATTGATCCATTTTAATGGATTGATTGACACAGCCGTTTATACTCAGTCTACTAATCTCTTTACTAACAAACCTTCGGGTTGGACACCCTTGAAGATTGTACTCACTATGCCAGCTCCCGGTGAGGATCAAACTCATTTCAGTAATATAATTTTGCGAAACCAACTTGCAAACAAATGTTCTCAAACTGTGTGCTGTGGCACGATAATGTGCTGCAAGTATCTCGCGAGTGTGTCGCATGAAACTTCTACAAATACACAAACATGTATTCCAAACCTAGAACGTGTCAATATACGGTCATGATGGCTGTCCTGCTTCCGCCACACACTTTCTGATCCCTTGGTTTTATCTGAATCTTGCCAGATCTCAACCATTTCAGTGACAGAATCAGGATGGTGATCCAACTGTGAAACGTGTCCCTTATTACCGTAAAAAGTATGAAAAGGTCAAGACTGCAAAAACGGAAGCCATTATAAAATAATAAAAGTAACAATTGCAAAGTAATGTAATTTACACATTCTCCCGAAAAATGTCATTCACATACATAATATGCAATGTATATCAGTATATTTTTTGCTTGATTAACAATATTCACTGGAGGAGTGATGCAGTAAAAATAGAATTTTATGTCATCGTGGTGCTAGTGTAGGTAGCATCCTCAAGTATCGCAAAACTATTGGTCATCACTCTGAATGTCACGTTTAAGTCTGCGTTTGTATAGCAGCATCTGTTGTTGTTATCAAAGAACATCCCGGGGGTGACAGCTATTGCTGCAGTGTTTGCAACTGTGTAGGTGCTGGTCTATAGGTTGGGGTGTTGGTGCTCTTATTTATGCAAATGTTCCCCTCTTCAGCAACAAGCCTCAGGCCCCTGTTTGTTTTTATGTTCTCTTGTGTAATTCTATTAGGTCTTATCAATGGCCCTTTTATAATTTATTCATTTACCTATTTATTCTTTTTTTTCCTAATCTTTTTTTCTGTTTTGCCAACTCTTCTCTATCTATCCATACTAATACAATTTCATATACAATGTTTCTAAAAGAAAAACAGTGGCAAAATGCTCACTCCAGACTCAGGTATGGTTTCAGGACTGAAATATCATTACCACTTATCCAAATCATATCAACAGCACCTGATGATACATCCATTGTTAGTTTCCCGTCAAGTACTAAGGGAATATCAGATGAAATGCAATCTCATCATATATTCTTGTATTCACAGCTCTCCAGTCGGTGTCCATGAGGCCAGAAACATTAAATCAAGGATACGTTGTTTGATTTACCTGACAAAGACAATGTCAATGACTTCAGAGAGGAACAGAGTCCCAATGCTCTTCTCTGTAGCAACCTGACACGCATCCAGGACATTAAAAGTGGACTGATTGAGTCATGGACAATGAGGATACCAATGCCTCTTTATTCTGCTCCCAAAACTTTGCCGACAGAGCTGCATACTCTGACTACTGGAATGGGGACCCAAAAGTGCCTGTGTCAAGAGGAAATTGCCTTGCAATCATCATCATCATCTGCAGCAGCAGCAGCAGCAGCAGCAGCAGCAGCAGCAGTAGCTGCCTCTTAACCTTCATCATTAGATGATTAGATATACAGTCATGCAAAATGGCCATAAAACAGTTGCTAATCATGTGTAGCATAGCATGAATCGGGGTTATCTCCCTTGCAAAATATCATAGCATTGATTTGCACGTAATCCAAAGTATTACCGAATTTTCATCTTAGATAGACGCTGCCATTACTGCTGCAGTCTTGGTTGATTGTATGAATGAGTCTCTCTGAAAAAGGGAGGTAACCAGAGAGAACCCTGTTCATGGTAGTTGCGTAATGCCTAAATTCAAGAAGACAATTTGGAACAAAATACGAAACCATTCACTCTTAATTTACATAAGTTTTGGCAGAGAAATAGTGATAGAAATATAAAAGAAACTTTATATTTCATCATTTTCATGATACCAATTCCACCTATAAGTTCATTTCAGTGTGACAAATATATTGAAAAAATATTTCTTTATTGTAAATTGAAATTCAAAATCGAACACTAACCCTGAGCAATCCAAACCCGAACCCTAACACTAAGCTATTTTTTTTGCTTCAATTAGTGGCGTAATTAGTTAGCTACAATTGCTTAAATAATCGCTGCTGTTAACATTTTTGGACATATTAGTGTTTACCAACCTATTTTGTCTAATCTAGCATAAAGATTAGGGTTAGAATAAGGTTTGGGTTAGGACTAGGATTAGAATTAGAGTATGCGTTGCAAAAACAACAAAAGGAGACATTTACACCACATTTATAACACTGAAATGAATTAATCTTTGAAACAAAAAAAAATAATAATAGTTATATACTTTTCCGAATTCAATCTTGAATTCACGACCCTGTTCGAAACGATTACTAAATGAATAATCGGTGAAACAAAATAGAGGGAAAACAATTTTTAATGTAAAATTTAAACAGCAAATCAACAAGTTAAAGAACAATAGGAAAATAGAAGAATGTGGAAAAAGTTTTTTTCGCTCATAATCTGAGCGATAAAGTCTTGAAATTCAATCAACAATAACAAACCAACAAATTTGAAGAACAATTGAAAAATTGAAAAATGTAACAAATGTTTTTTTGTTTTTTTTTGTTTGTTTTGTTTTGTTTTGTTTGTTTGTTTGCTCATTATCTGAGACTTAGAGTCTTAACGTCTTTGTGTCTCTCCAAGACAGCAAGAAAAAAGACGTCTAAAGCCTTGTACAGTTCTTCTCCAACCAACACGGATTCTGCGTCGAATGACTGCGCTTCTGGCTTCTGGGCTTGTCTCTATCGGCATCAGAACTGTAGTCACTGGATCGAGGTCACAAGGAATATGCATCAAGAAAGGGTCACATCTGTCAGTCAGGACTGCTGTGTAAGAGAAAGTGGACGAAAAACCCGCATCGTCTGAGTGAATAATTTCGATATCAACGGGTTCCGAGAGAAATGCAAGATAGGGTATCATAGAATTACAATTCCCTCTTCACAAAAAACTAAAATCCCCGTCGTCAGAAATAGCAATATTTACTTCGTCAGGACTGAGAGGCTGGTAAGAGATCTCTAGCTGTTCATCCATCAATGAGGAATCCACAATTGTCTCCTGTCCAAGCTTTTCTTCTTCTGGTGAATTAAACCGAACTCTTTTCGGGCGACGGAAGAAGAGGAGATCGTCAATATCGGCAAATCCCGATTTTTCCCACCAATCCGTAAAAGACTCCGAGGTATGTTTATCAAATTGGTCATCAATATTGTCAGTTTCGTTAGGTTTTGAGTCAATTGCATGATTTTGGTTCAAATTTTCTCGCTTTTAGTCCCTGTTTCTCGCAAAAAACAACGTTAGATGCAAACAATTCAGCGACAAAAGTTAGAAAGATGTCAAAAATATCAGTGTTTTTTTTCAATCACGTGATGCTATTTTGACGTCAAAATAAAAAATCACGTCATAGCGTTTTACCTGATATCCTCTCTTTTTCTCTTTCTGTCCATCTGTTTGTCTCTCTTTCCCCCTCTCTTTTTTCCCTCAATATATATATATATATATATATATGAATAATTTCATCTGAATTCAAAAAATAATTTCTGTACCGGCTTGGATCAACATATATATATATATATATATATATATATATATATATGTGTGTGTGTGTGTGTGTGTGTGTGTGTGTGTGTGTGTGTGTGTATGTGTGCGTGTGTGTGTATATAGGTATGTCAGTTAACATATTTTATGTTATTATACAGATTATATCAAGATACAGTTTTTCGTTGATATCTACATTTTTTTATTAGCTCTGTGGTTGATCAGTTTTTAATTAATTCAACGTTTTTTTCAGTGGAAAGTTCTTTTCGTCCAAAATACCGACTTGTTTCTTCATTGAAAATTTTTTATTCCTCATTTATTACGTATGCAAAGTTAGTTACTGTAGCACTGAGAGGTTTCTGGGTTTCCCTCGATTTAAGAATTCCTGAATAAACGACTATATTTGATTATTTTAACTATTGTAGTTTTCATTTCATTTTTTTTTTCTATTTTATTTTCATGTATTTTCCACCATTTTTTATCTTTTTACTTTCATTATTCTGATGCAAATCGTCAACATTGGGAGCCATAATGAATTGAACCTAAAATGACTTCCAAAAGTAATTTGCTAACCAATACACCAGGACTCGACGCCCACAAATACGGGACTGAATAAATGTTTGTGGCCTGATATGTATCTATTTACTGTATTTAGATCTAGAATTTCCCCAGTATACCGTGTGGTCTGTGCTTTCATCATCGTTCGAGCGTAGATTTTGATTGATGCACCTATGTAAATCAATTCAATTGACTCAGCTTAATCTGTCGCGAGAGCACAAGGTGAAGGTCCCCTGGGAGGATCAAAGTAGCCATAATTGTAAGAGTGTAAGAAATCATCTATTCTGTATTGTCGAACAGCAAGACAGTTACATTAAGGTGTATTTACGGAGTTTGGCTTCGTCTGAATCGAGGCGTCAAGTTTAAGGCACCACTGTGAGGATCGAACTTACAACAGGAACAATGTCATGTTTGATTAGCTTGTACTTTTTCTTTATCGAACGATTTACTTTCATACTTAAGTCTAAATCTGGGTTTGAATTAGTTCTTCCACTGTAACATCAATAAGAACTACTTCGGCTATTCATTTTCATGTTGGCTAATTTTGATTCAACCGATTCCGTTTTTTTACCATTTGACTTCACCAAATGCCTACAAGAGTTCCAATAGTTCCCAATACATGTGCTGCATACGTGTGCAGAATTTGGATATGGTTTCCTGTTCCACGGACATATTGTTTGCGCTGTGTCCACTCTCCACTCTCACCCTGATGATAATGATCCGATGATTTCCCTTGTTGATGTGCATGTGTGTGTGTGTGTGTGAGAGAGAGACATAGAGAGACACAGAAAGAGAGAGTAATATTTACTCAGTTTCCCACAGTGGGCTATGATGTTGGCAAAATTCTGAATCAGATGAATATCACTATGTTGTTTGCTTTTGTGAGTTTGCTTTTGAGTGTGTGTGTGTGTGTGTGTGTGTTTGTGTGCACACGTGCGCCTGTGTGCACGTGCGTGCGTGTGTGTGTGTGTGTGTGTGTGTGTGTTATGAACGGTGAATCTCCACGTCTGGCTTCCTCTAGGGAAAGAGAAGGAAAAATGGAGAAAGAATACGAACCATGAATAAGAGAAGAAAAGAGAGATAGAGGAAGAGTGAAAGAGAATGAGAGAGAGAGAGGAGTGGAAAGTTTATATGAACAAAAAGAAATGCATGCAAACAGACAGAGGAGGAACGGTGCATACAAAGAGAAAAATGATCAGAAGACGAATAGGATAATACAGAGAGATATTTACAGAACAAGATAGATTGCGTGTGTGTCAAAATCTCCTTTTCTCGCGCTCCCTTCCTTTTCCCCTTCTGTTTTTCTCGATTTTGAACTCAAATACTTTCATCATATTCCTCTTTCTATTTGGTCTCATTGGTCAACGTACCAGACAGATTTCCCAAAAAAGACGTCCAGAAATGACACAAAAAAACAATAGTTTTTTTTTAAAATGATCACCGATTCCAAATGAATATTTGGTATTCGTAGAATTTAATTGGACTTCAACTATTGAGTCTCATTAATGCCTGTTTGTCTTGGATGATCTAATTTTGTTGCAATGCCAACACCCTGTATCTGTAACATTTCTTCGACTGTTTGGATGGGTTTTGTTCGATCGAAATCCTCAGTTGTTCATTTTCAATTGAAGAGGGACGTCCTCTACCCTTTTGATCTTCACGTCTCAAATTTCCACTATCAACACTCCTGAAAGCAACACCAAACAATCGGAGGAGGTTCCTCCATCAAATGCTACGTTGATATTGGAAGCTGTTCAAAACTAATTGTGATTTATACACGTACGAGAAAATTATGTGCACATATTTTCCCTTGTCATTTTCAGTTTCAAAAGTATACATCGTCTATTAATAACTCTGGAAATGAACGATGAATCTCAAGTAAAAATAAAAAACATTTTAATCATTAAAACAAACTAATTATATCGGAACCATATACTATATTTATGTTTTAGGACACGGCTAAAGGCAGTTATCTAGAATTGGTCATTATTTTCCGACCAGCCTAATTATATTCAAGGAACTAAAATGAAAATAAGGGGACAAATTCGAGTGGGCTATCGTTGACATAATTAATTGCTGTATTATACAACATGATGTCTTAAACTTATTTTAATTCTACTGCATGGGTTGCGCTATAAGGTGGCCTCTTGTGTCATTATATATATATATGTATATATGTGATTATGAATTGTATTATATTACATTGAAACTCTATCTGAAGGATCTCCCATAAATAAAATAGGCAAATCATTAAAATTTGATTGCTAGAGGAATCGAAGATGTGTATATTGAGGTAGCTGCTTCAATGTAGTGTTGCTCTTACTGTTGAGCTGAACAGTCTCAATTCCTAATTATCAGTTTTGTACATTCAAGATCTATATCTACTTCATATGTGTGTGTGTTGTTATGCAAATATGAAGTGATCCGACAGAATGTTCTTGAAAGTGACAATTGGAAGGTGAAGAGGAAATTCAATATACATGTATATATATATATTCATATATACATCTACTTGTTGCTTTTTACAGCAAAATTAATCACATTTTATTTTTATTTCTAGCTGACCAGCTATAAGTTTCATGTTATTGAATTTTTTCAAGAATAAAATAGTTGATTAAGATTCGAGGAGAATCGGTCAATTAATTAATTACTTCATTGGTTTCTTAAAAAAACACATTTTCCGTCCAATGATAATATAGTAAGTTCTATAGGTGCTATTTTCATTTTAAAAACAGTCATATTATTTGGTTTTAAAACGTCCTCTTGGTCAACAGAGTATGCATGACCAATTTGGTTTGATGAATATGGAACAGGATAGACATCATTATCATCGACATAAGAAATGTAGTGCAACCTTCAATTCTTTTAGAAAGGAGAAAATCCACATGTGATTTTTGCATATATGAATACGGTCTATAAGAAGCCTATTAGAATCGTCTCGAGCACAGGGTTTAGTCAAAAGCTAAACAATATAGAACTCCAACCCCAAACTGACAACTGTAAAATACTATGATAAATGAACAAAACTATCACATAATTATCATAAACATTCGTAACTGTCAAATTGTACATTTTAGACGTCGCTCAGTCTAAAATAATTTACCAAATTGCACTGTATCCCAGTAGGATATATATATATATATATATATATATATATATATATATATATATATATATATATATATATATATATATATATATATATATATATTGGGAAGTTTGATCATTTGATTGTGAAACTTATCGAACCAATGAATTTCTCTCACTTCATGATAATGTCATTGTCACAATATTTACAATGTTTCATGATTCATAAGTAGGAGTAATGGAAAACTGGCCCTTGGCCAGTCTCATCTGTCAATTGTTTTCTCCATATAATCTGTCACGAAGCGACTTTTTGATTTGGATATTGATGTTTATCTTTCCAATCTATTAGAAACCATCCGCCAAACTTTCCAACATAGGTTTCTCCAGTTTTGAAGTGATTCTTCCTGGCTGGTTATCTATGTACATATGTTTCATTCGAAAATTAAACATTCACTTCTTATTGTCCCTAGAAAAGCGATTCTTGCAAAAATATCCTCATCTTTTAGTAGGAATTCAGATGCAATCAGATGCTAAATTGGCAGTTCAGTTTCTTTTTTCATTGATTACACCTTTCAATTTTTAAATTGATCATCTCCAATATAGTACACAACCAAAAGACGCGATAGTTTCTATTTATTGACTAACCAGATCTCACCCCATCTCTCTCTCTCTCTCTCTCACTCTTTGTATATATATATATATATATATATATAGTCTTTTCAAAAGGGAGTTTAAGTTATATATTATTGATTTTCTTTGTTTCGTTTACTTTTCCTTGTCACCTTTATTTGTACATTGATACAGAGATAGATACATAAATAAATAAATAAATAGATCTGTATGTGTGTTTGTGTTTCTCTGCAATTTATCTTCTTCACATATATATATTTATAAATATACTCGTCCACACCTGAAACCATGATATCAGTTTGGATTATCGGAGTTGTTGGAGATTAATCCCAATACTAATTAGCTGTTTTTGTCTCTCTTTTGGCTCGTCGCAACTTGATGTGATGTTGTATAGACAGTTCTTTATCTTGTTTTCTGTTGATCATTGCGAGCAGATTACATAAGATGATTTTACACAGTATTTCAACCGAGGAAAATTCTGGATAATGTTTTAGGAATTCGTAGCCGTAGTAAAAGGACATGAGTATTGAAGACGTAGATAGGAAATTACATTCACACAAAAAGATACATAAAAACAAACATATATATATATATATTTGTGTATGTATGTGTATATGTGTGTGTGTGTGTGCGTGTAAATGTAGTACAGTTTCCTGCACAATTAATAGCTGAGTAGACTTCATAGACAATGTTTTATGTGCTGACTAATGTGGATAATGTGGATGTCAACTTTGTACAATAGCCAGTAGTTGAGTAATCGCGGTGTATTCACCCCATACCCCAAACACACTACAGATATATATTTTCTCAATTGAAATTTCATAGGATGATACCTTCTTTGATGCACTTCAGTCAGACCAACTTAGGGACTGATAGTGACAGTTTTGGTTGACAGTTTCTAACAATGGTGCAAGCAGTCAAACTAGCACAAAATATCTTTTGAGTTGTCAATATTGATTCCTGAACAAGGAAGAAATGAAAGATGACAAGTTTATTGAAAATTGTATTTATATAAATACTACTACTTATGTAATGTATAGAGAGATAGGCTTCTGACACCATTCATTGGAGACTTGCACTGTGTTTGGGAGTACTTTCTAGTGGTTAATGAATTTCATAGTTGATGTAAGAGATGAGTAAAAAGTATGGAAAAGCCACACGTATTGGAGATTATTTGGTATTTACTCAATTTCTCTGACTCATATCAACAATTCATCAAAAGTGATTTTTATAAATCATCAGATTCTATACACATATATATATATATATATATATATATATATATATATATATAGATAGATAGATAGATATATATATATAGAGAGAGAGAGAGAGAAAGAAAGAAAGAAAGAAAGAGTGATAATTATACCTATAGTTGTAAAATAAAGATGCAAGTGATGTAAGTGTGCTCTTGGGACTTCTGCCTTGCCAAAGGTATCATTAACTCAGTCACTAAGAGTAGAGCTACATGTAGGCTGCTTCGTGGATGAAATGGATTTGACCCCCAAATGATTTCCATTTCTTTATTCATTTGCATGATCTGGGGCTGCTCGATTTGTTACTGGGTAACCTCGGTAGTGAGTAAAATTTTGTTCTAACAAAAATGTCTTTACAATTATTACATTATGCACACACACATAAATACATATTTGTATCTTCCATGTACAAAAGCAATTTATAAAGACATTGTAGTTCTTCATAAAAGGTACGAAAAATTGTCTCTGTATAGATATCAAACCAGGCAAATTGCAAATTACCGTAAGAAACGTATTCAAAACAGGAAAAAATAAGATCGCATTATCTGTGGAAATGGTCACATTTCCTATTAAACAAATCGAACAATTGAGAAGTAAGAATTTAAGTTTATATTGACACTAATATTTTTTCTTAGGAAAAGTGGGGTGTATATTTGGTATTGAAGCACCTCAGCCAGAAAGTGATTAGTAATATTATTCTGATATCAAAAACAAAAAAAAGTTTACACTTAATGCACTTACTTTTTAGAGACAGATAATTTGTGATGAAAAAATATTTGCAGGAGAAAATACTCTGTATGAAGAAAACATTGAATCACATAGAGGTACTCACTTTGAATGTTGTGATTTCTGATAATGTACGAGTCAAAAGAAATATTCTAATTATTTTCAAAATTAGCATTGTACAGAGAAACACACTGATTTAGAGTGCAGATATTTTCAATCCTATTTAATAGAAAGTTGTCAATTTAGTTGTTGTATGAAATGGATATATTGCTTTGTTAATCATGAAGGCTCTTAGAGTGATGAACTGAATATTTATCCCTTTTTTTTTTTAATTAAAAGTAGTGTAGCATCCCCTATACTTTTTCTTAGAATTTAAATACGAAACCCTTCTTTAAGCTAGATATCGAAAACGTCACTTCCTACGATGATCTTTGGCCCCTGCACTTGTTGCTGACGACTCTTTCTCTCTCATTCCTTCTCTCTAAGATTGATATCATTTCGCTGACTGCCCGGTCGATCCTAAGTATTTCTCCACCGTGACTTATCTCTGTACTAACTTCAGCCATTTCACTTCACCAGTGTTGAGGCATCTCACTTACACACAGCTACAGAGCTACGCAACCGTGTCCTCAACACGTATTCCAAACGCATATACACCTCTAACTCTCATGAATGAAATAGTAATGCTTTTACTATCCGATAGTCACGACGATCTCCCTAATTCTCTTTACTTTAGGAAACACGCATAGATAAAACTCTGTGTTTTCTGTCTTTCGTTGTCAGTCCGTCAGGTGTCTATCAGCGTCAGAGAATTGCCCTCAAGTCACATGGACAGCTTTACAGTTCGGCTTGCGCAATGAACCCGGTCTCCATATTCATTCCTTGGTATGCTCCAAGCCATGTGGATTTAAAAGCAGTTCAGACACATCCATTTCGACTCCAACGCCTGTACTATCAATGACAACAAAGCTTCTACCTTTTGCTATCTCTTCTTATCTCTTTACACGATCGATCGTATAATGTTATCATTACATGTATTTTATTTTCATTTGCTATTTGTCATTACTGTTCTTAAATTTAATGCACCTCTTATTTATCCCTCCAAATACTTGTATGTGTTCTTTTCACTTTGTTTCCTCTCTGCGTCTTGGCATGCATTTTATTCGTACATCTCCCTTTCTCCTTCCACATCTCCAGTGACGTTTGCCAACATCAAACCACGTGAAGCAAAATCCTCCGTCTACAACATTTTTGCGTTACTTACTCTTCAACCAGAACTACTAGATCTATCTGGAACCGTACCTTCGACAACTTGCTTCAGTTTCCAACCATAGAAATATCCTCTATAACTGGTGACCACCTGAAGATATCACCAATCCTTTGAAAGAAAATATTCAACTATAGCAGTACGTTTCAATAGTGCCTGGTACATGCTAGTATATAGCAAGGCTCTATCTAGGATTTATGCTTGGGGATTACAGAAGGGTCCATCAGGGATGAGCAAAGTGAACTTGTGCCACTCGTTGACTCTTAAAAATGACTGATTCTGTTCAGATTGAAAAGGCATGTGGGCAGACCTGTTGAGCAGTTATCCAGTTCCCGAATCCTTTCTCCATTACTGGTAATAAACAAAATATTCCTTAAAAAAGATAAATAATATTTTGATTTATAGTAATAAAATGAATGATACTTTGATTTATCTGATTTGTAATAATAAGATAAGTAATTCTAAAAAGTAGATTTTGACAACAAACAAAAATGATAATTTTTGCTTATTTGGTCCTAATATACGAAAGCATTAAGATATCCCACTTGATGGCTAAAATGACTAAAATGGTTTGGGCTTCTTACAGTATTTGTAGAGGGGTTGCCCCTTCCTTGGTCCCTTCGACTGGACAGACGGACCGAGAAAGATACTTGGCGTCTGGTTCGGCCCTGACCTCCAGCAGAGGTACTGGACCACGTCGAGAAAGCAGTTGACTTGTGCACGCAAAGGAAACTCTCTTTTAAGGGTAGGGCCGAGGTGTGCGCTTCGCACATCTATCCCCTTATCTTTTATCAGCTCTCAGTACTTCGACTTCCAACTGCCAATCAACTACAGTTGGAATGTACCCTGTTTAGACATCCTACTACGTCACGAGATCTATCAGCTCCAACTTTCTGAGGGTGGCCTAAACACGCTGAATATCCACATTCGGCGTTACCCCTTATGGTTAACTTTCCTAGGTCAGATGTGCTCACAAAAGAAAACAGCGAATTCTGGAAGGAAGACATCAGGAGTGTTTTTCTAACCTTGAGAGACGTGCACTTGGATGGAGGCGACGCCCATTGCATACCCTGGAATCCCCAGATATTGTCGAGAAAGGCATTATATCGAGTAATAGTGAGAGGAATTCGTACGACACAAATTTGTCGAGAGGGAGAGAGTCGCTTAATCTGGCCCTCAACAATTACGAGGTATCCTTCACCTGGCTTGTTAATCAGAGTGCACTCCGGGTCGACAAACGCTCTTTCGCAGCAGGACTGGTAGAATCGCCTGCGTGTATACGCTACG
This sequence comes from Thysanoteuthis rhombus, assembly GCA_963457665.1. Lineage (NCBI taxonomy): Eukaryota > Metazoa > Mollusca > Cephalopoda > Oegopsida > Thysanoteuthidae > Thysanoteuthis > Thysanoteuthis major. Next base: position 379,530 of record OY735213.1, read on the forward strand.
GTGATATGTAAGTCTATCGAGCGCGCCTCTCACTGTTGTGCACCCGTTGCGTTGGTTGATAGGGAGCTACATGGTTCACATCCTCGGGGCACCCTTCTTCGCCTTTGATGCCAGCGCTGTCGGTAGAAATGTATTTCTGCTGTTGGATAGGGTAGCAGATCATGTGCTCATGGGCTTACTTGGCATTATGAGAGTCGTGGTTTGGACGACACGCCAGGAAGGATTCGACAAAGGCGAGTATTTCACTCCTATGCAACTGGTTGCCTACTTTGAGCAAAAGCTTGAAGTTAAGATCAGGGTCGTCAGGGGAAGGCCTCCTTCGTCGGAGTTCAACGAAAGGCGGGTGAAACTTGTGCCGCTGTGTCGTGTAAGAGGTGCTAAACTAGAATGCGTCCTAAACTGGTTGAATGAAAAGAATTTGGGGGATCGGAAGAGACATGTCAGCCCAACCCAAGGTTTCCGCGTCCATATCGATACTCGCTGCGTCTAAAATCTTCTTTCTGTCATGGCGATTATCGTCCGCCTTCCTATTTTTAATTTTTTCAATTTTAAAAAATATCGGAGTAAAATTACACGTAAAAATCGCGCTCAACAGTTAAATTAATAAATTCCCTGATCTCTGCAACTATAAATAGTAAAAGGAAAATATAAGGAGAAAAATCAAAGATGTAATTGCCTGTTTTCAAGTTTCTCGTTGAATTTGGTCTTTCAGTTATTTAAAATGAATTTCAAAGTCAATCTTTGTTATTGTACGCACAATTAAAAATAACAATAATGCGGAAGTGGGAAAAAATAGCACCATGACATGACGAAACGTCGAAATATCTTGGAAAAAATACTCCGTCCGATAAAGTAGAAACAAAAGAAAGGCGTTTAGCAGTTCAGATTGTCTAAATTATTACAATGTAATATTTTATCAATTCTTGACAAATGTTGAATTTTCGATCTTGATTTTGAAAGGACGATTTTCATAGATCACCGTTTACACTTTGTCCCGGTGTCTAAAGAGCTTTCGTATTCATTTATTTTGTTTATACGATGTTTTTTTTTTAACCATGTGCAGCATAACAATGTGAATTGTAAGGTTATATATCTATAATCGTTTATTTACAACATTTGCGAAGAATGACAATGTGAAATGAATACCAATATAAAGCGTAGCATATAAAGTGGATATCTTTTTAATTTTCATCTTTCACGCCATAAAAAATCAGCGAAGTATGACTGAAGGAAAGCAAAGTTTCCTGAATACCAAACAATCGTTTTATTTTTCAGACGAGGACACTCACTCGAGTTTGCGTATTTGTCTCTGTTAAATAGGTTAACAAAATTTTGAATGAATCAAAACATAATTTGTAAATAAATAACCCTCTTTATCATCATCATGATTTTTAATTACTGTTTATCACATCTTGCAGGATGAATAATTGAATACAAATATATTATGTTTCTCTGGTCTAATCGCAATATGATGACTATAACACAAACGAAAGCGTATGTGAACTCGCTAGAACAGAAGAATATATCTTTAGATATATGCAATTCAGTCATTTAAGACCCTCTTGGTTCATTATTTATAACTATTCGATTCAATTCAGTGAACCCACTTCGTTCAGTAATTAATTTCTTGCCCTCTTAGGGCAAGCTGTACGGAACAGATGAAAAACAAAAATTTTAAAGATATTTGAGAGGATGGGAGAATGGCTGAGCTCCTTGAGCCCAACCCCTCAAACTATTAGTGAGGTTTATCATTAGTAGAAATATAGGGGGTGTCTTTTTTCCCAACCCTCCCTCAACTACGCCTCTTGCTCAGGATTTTTTGCGCATCTTAGCAGTAAAATACACAAGGAACAAGATTATGTTCTTCACCGCCTGTGATAGAATTTGTCGTCGTTACAGTGTTTTTAATCCCGTTTTTTGTTCGTGTCATTCTTTTTAATATCGATATTATTGTTTTAAATTCAAGGGATAATTCAAAAAGAGATTGACTGAGAAATCTTGAATATCTAACTAAAGCCGGATAAGATTTGAAAACAAAAATTTATGAAGAGGAAATTGTCTTTCTTGTTCCATTGATTCCTTTGCATTATTACAAAAAAGGTAAGTAGAAACTAATAATTAGCTTTGGAAACTTAGTCTGTCTTTTGAAATTTCGAGACATTGTACTACCATAACTATATACGGGCTGTCCTGATTTACGTCAATTGACTCTAACGCAGGTTTGAATTTCCTTTTTCACCTTTTGATAATTCAGATAGTATTTTACTAATTAAGGGTCGAGATTTGGTTGTCTTTAGCTTGAAATTCCTGTAAAAGATGAATCTTTCGGATCATATGGACGATAAGCACCACAGAATTGATCAGATAAAAAAAAAGAGCAATTTTGGGCCTTCACCGGTGACGTCACCTTCTACGTCAACAGTCTTACAAAAATAAATAAATACGATTCGTTCAATTTTTTCCCATTTTTAATTTATTTTTTTTACAATTGGATGAAATATTGTAATAATATTTTTGTTTGTAATTTTGACAAGTTTTTACCTTCATCTTAATTTTCAGTCGCTTTTCAATAAGCACTTCGATTTGGACCTTATTTTTGTGGCAACCAATATTTTCTTCCGATTGCACTGTTTACTTGTTGTCGTGAAATATTGAAATGAAGGTGAAAACTAGTCAAATTTGAAAGTGAAAAGTACGATTTAGTTTGATGAAAATTCATTTCGATGAAATGAAATTTAAATTTATTTATTTTGATCTATTTCTAACTTTATTCATTTTCACTTTTGGAAGAAGTATTGTAACACAATATTTTAAATATAAATGCAGAGGGAAACTCGAGCTAAGGAAAGGAATACGCAATTTGACTATCAACCCTTTTCCCTTCCCCTTTCAATTCATTCCAGGGGGCGTTTAAATGCCTTGTCACAGGTTTCTTCGGGAACGTGATCTGGTGGTCAGGACAAACAGCGTTGACTAATAACGAAGTGAATTAAGAAGTCAAGATCCCGTCTTGCTGAGTTGAGCATGAACTATGTGTCTGATATAGCACCAGAGTGCAGTACCAGGCTTTCATGTACATTCTGCAGCCATAACTATTTTGGAACAAATATTAGGAACCGTCAACCGATGCTTTCACCATGGGTTTCTTAGATTTTAAATTTGGTCTGGCTGGTTATCTTTGTATGTGTCATGCATAGAGACTGCACCAATAGAGTCAGGGGGGTTGTAAATTTCAAAAATCACTAAATAAATTGAAAAAAATTGGGATGACTAAAAAATCCTTACCTGTACACTGATCTAGAGGGGGGACCTTCAAGTGATCTGTTATAAAAGGGATCTTCAAAAGACATGTTTTAAGGAAGGTTTTCAAGGGATCTGTTTGAAGGGGGATTCTCATATGATCTTTTTTTATCAGGAAGAACATGATTGAAACAAGCGGAAGTCTACAAGAAAAGAGATGTTTGGCTGTAAGTGGGACTTTTTAAAGGACTTTGGTTTAGCTATGGTTTAGTTTAAAATCTCTAAAAAAAGATTTTTTAAAAATTGAATTGGCAGAGCCTCCAAAAGAACTGCCCTCAAAAGAACTTCAATCTTAATATCACTCTAATGTTGATGTTTTAAGAAACTTTCAACATATGTTTTATTCAGTTTCTAAGTTGGGCTGGCTGGCTATGCATGTATCATGCATACATGCTGTGCCAATGAGGATAAAGGGCTGGAAATTTCAATACAATAGTTTCCACCAATAACATGAACTGTTTTAAAAACAATCTCAACAAAGACATTGGACAAACTAAATTTCATAATGATATTATTTGATATAAATCCTAACTTTCGATAAAGGAGCAGCATTCATGATGTAAATATCGCCAATGACTGGGTATTTCAACGGGGTATTTCAAACCTTGACCTTCGTTGAAACTTATTTTAGACCTAATAATAAGAGTAGGTGGGGGGTATGATAAATAGGGAGTGACTTGATATCAAGCCTGAAGGCCAAGAAAGGTAGCCTTTGAGCGAATAATGATTTTACAAACATATCAATTGGATCACCGTGGCCATGATCACCGATCTAACCGAACAGTAAGAAAAAGGTATTCTTCCTTCTTCCCTTTTCTGTCTATCTGTATAAGTTAGATTGAATATAGCCACTTCTGCCCACCCCCCAATGAATCACTGTAGCCCAGTTGCTTCATTTTTGTCACTCTACCTCTGCTCTGTATGCTTATCTCTTTGATACTCTCGACTTTACTTACCCACCTACCCAACCCTGACTCTTTGGATATTTAAAAATGAATAGGAATGATAAGGGAAGTGAGAGTTAGTGAATATTCGATTCAATATGATGTTTTGAACATAATGAAAAATTTGCTTTGTTTTTATATATGTTTTATTCGTTCACAGATAATCATTGCAATGGAGAAGAACTGAATTCACCCGATGGATGAACGTGAACATATAGAATTATTGTGATGTCTGAATATCAAAGTTACCTACTTTATGAATCAAATTATTTTATAGAAATTAGTTTTCAGAAAAGATAAAATCATTCAAATTCAAGTGAAATCATTGCGATGTATGCAGATCTACAATTTCAAAATGTTTGTTTTTAAAAATATACGTGAAAGAATCCATATGTTTGTGAAATGTGTGGATCTGCATTTCATAAAATTTGTAATTGAGAAAAACTCAAGGAAGCATACCGAAGAGAACTCATCTTTATTGTGTGTGATCAAATTTTTATAACATAGTCGTTTAATAGCACAAACAGAACCTATGGATAAGAGACCATTTTTTTTCAAATACATGAATCTACTTTTTCAGAGATTACCTCCGTCAGAGCATACCAAGACACACTAATGAGAAAAAATACGAAGTTTGTGGATCTGCATTTAAAAGGAATTTATCTTTTAACCCACACATGCAAGCTAACACTGGAGAGAAACTACATTTCTGTGAAATATGTGGATCTGCATTTTCACATAGAACATCTTTGAAAACTCACATACGGACACACACTGGAGAAAAACCATATACATGCGCTGTATGTGAGTCTTCATTTTCCCAAAAATCAAGTTTGAATCAGCATATGTATATACATTCTGGGGAGAAACCATTTTCTTGTGATATGTGTGGATGTGCATTTTCCTCATGTTCATATTTGAAAGTACACATGCGAAAACACACGCGTGAAAAACCATATTGCTGTGAAATTTGTGGGTCTGCATTTTCCTGCAGTTCACAATTGAAACGACACAATCGAACACACACTGGGGAGAAACCATTTTCTTGTGATGTGTGTGATAGTGCTTTTTCACAAAGTACACATTTGAAAATTCATAAGCGAAAACAAACTGGTGAGAAGCCATATTTTTGTCAGTTATGTGGATCTAGATTTGCTGAGAGATCTACTTTGACAAAACACACATTAAGTCACACCGGGGAGAAAAACTTTACTTATGAGGTTTGTGATTCTGTACTTATAAGGAATTCATCTTTAAAAACTCACATGCTTACACACACAGGAGAGAAACCGTACTCTTGTGAAATATGTGGATTTGCATTTGCTCGAAGTTCATATTTAAAAACACATGATCGAACACACACAGGAGATAAACCATATATATGCAACGTATGTTACTCTGCATTTTCCCAAAAGACACATTTACATCAGCATTTGCATAAACATACTGGATAGAAACCATAAACCATTATAATGTGGGCACTGGGCGCCAATAAAGACAACCATGTTATATCAAAGTTGCGATAATTGGAGGATGGGTATTGGTAATATTTGCGGTTCGGCCATTGATGAGGGACAACAGACTTCGTCCATTATATAAAAACTGTATGAAATTTGAACAAAGTAAGGTATTCTTTAATATTCTTTCATTAAATAGTATCACCAAAATAACTACAATATTATTAAAAATATACCAAGTTCAGTATTTAAAAACAAAATATTTATATCTACATCTGAACCTGTGAACCCATAAGATGCTGTACCTTGAGAAACACAAAGAAAAACAATAGGATAAAAAAAAGTCTTTTGTTCATTTACTACTGAAATCTTTTTGTCTGGTTCATTTCATTTTTACTGTTGGATAGCCGACATAAGTCAAATATAATTAAATGATTATTAATGAGCTTTGAGTATTAAGTTGTAAAATAGAACTCAAACAAAAATATCAGGCTTTCAGGTTCAAGAGATAGTTCTGTTTTTATTCACGTTTTTTCTTAGGGGTGGAAATTGGCAATAATATAGGTAAGAATGTTTGAGTCCACAAACGAACTGCCTTTCATGGCACACTGTGGTGTAGTGACGTGTGCTATATCGCGGGACACACGCACATACGCTTTTCAAAAATACCAAGTCATTTTGGCCTATTTATAAACATGAGCAGAAACTATATTCATGCAAAGTGCGTTACCCTGTATTTTCTTGCAAAGCAAGTTGGATCAGAATTGATATTTATAAATACCAGGGTCACCGACTCTGTTTATTTGTTTGTCTGTTTTGGCAAGAAAACTCATGCTAAAAATAACTGATTTGTAAAATTAATGAAATAAGCTGACGTGTTTTCAATCCACACCCAAGCAGTTGATAGCCCAGTACAATATCCATTACACCGAGCCAGCAGATGGTTAACCATGAGCATAAAATATCATCCCAATTGTAGAGATGTCATCAATGAGTAACACTCATCTACATTTCCTATGTCCTTCTTCTCTTACAATCATTATCATCATCTGCCTTCTAGCGTCCATAAAACAATGCACGAATAACAATAAAATGTTATACATTTTTCTACTGCTCCAAATGATCTCACCAATGTGATACTTCTGAAATTTAAAAAAATACTTAAGTACTTTTTTTTATAATAAATCAATACGTACTTTTGATCAAAAGTTAATCTAATCAAAACAAAAATATAGAACAAATGTTTCGTTATGATCAAAAGTTAACGTAATCAAAGTGAAATCAAAGTTCATTTTATAACCATATTAAATAAGCATATAGACTGATAGAAATAAGTACACCATTCGAAACAAAAACGGAATCAAATCTTACTAAATAGCAAAATAATCATTAGCGAAGCATTATAGATACATGCAAATAAAAACCCTAAATAAAAGCATAAAATTTCGATTCTTCTCAAAACTGACAAAATTCTTGAGTAGAGATCTTACTGACTAAAAGCACCTACATTTACATGGGAAAATATATTTTCATGATTAATAGCTAGTTGGTATTTTCTGATTTTAACGGGAAAACCTTATTTCGAACCCGCATTCGTAAGCTAATTACATCCTAATTCTTGAAACATAAACACATTCATACTAAAATATATATTGGTATAATTTATCCTTATGTAATAGAAATGATCTTGCCATTTTTGACAGGTACTATACTTGTATATGAATATATAGTATATACCATTTTCGTGCAATGTGCGTGTGGATGTGTGCATTTAAGAAACATTCCGATTTGAAAAAGTACGGAAGAAAAAACTCATTTTCATGGAGTGTGAATTCTTCTGGAAACCGTCAATTAAAACTGTCAACTTGAACATAGCATCAACATGAGTTTCTTCTAATTTTAAGTGGGTTTGGCTGGCTGGCTATGTATGAATCATGCATATTGGCCACCCCAAAATAGTTGAAGGGTTGAAAATTCATATATTTACTCATTATCATGTTTTGAAAAAAAATGCTCTTTTTTTACAAGTTTTTAGTGGGTTTCAATTACAATGCACGATTATGCTAGATTGGACCCTTAGTTTGCTTCCTGTTGTGCTCATGCTTGTTTTTCGAAAATCCAAACTTTCTACTGATCCAGCCAAAGGTAAGAAAAATTATTTATTTACTGATCATCCCTTTCACAAACTTTTTAATTGATCATCCCCAGCACAGTATGCTGCTGAAAGACGATCACACACCAGTTTCTATTGAGTGACTAACCAGACCAATTTCCAAGTAGTTTCTTCTTGGGGAGTCACATGCTATTAAGTTCTTAGTCCTATCACTGATATGACAGCTCTCAATATTCATTTTTCTTTCCACTAATTGATGCTGACTGGCATCATCTGCCCCAAATGACAGGAAACTAACAGCAGTACATTACTATTTGCATTGAATAATGAACCAAGAAAATGAGTGATTAGGGTGATCTTAGAAACATCGGAAGGGGCAATGTCATCTCTTCAACATTAATCAATAAACAGAGATATACGATGGAACATGGTAAAGTTGCCATGATGTATATACAGAAGTATGGCCGTCTTCAATTTTTCATTACGATGCAATTCAAACTAGCCTCAAATCCGATAGTGTCATTTTTGAATCAGTTGAAATGATTAGATTTAATCGTGTGAGTATTCATCTTGAAAAGAAATTTGTTTATGAAGTACCTCACTGGAACAGCTGTATTCTTCCAGAGTGTGTGGCCCGAGCCTGCACCAGCTTAATGCGTCATTGTGGGAACCACTCCTGCAAAGCTTGTTGAAATGCATTGTCGTAGTTTTTTTATCATCTATCTTTGTCATTTCATTATAAACGTATAAACAACGATTTGAAAGAAGTGATGGATGTGATCGTGAAGGCAGTAAATGCGATCTTGTCACAGACATTGAACAATCGGCAATTTCAACAACAACAAGGCTCAGTATTGAGACATGTTCTATTTCTGCAACATTCACTGGCTTAAGGAGAGTGTGCGCTCTGTGGGAAGAAACCACTACGCTCCTTGAAAATGGGAAACTGAATGCCTAAATTTTTGCAATTGCAAATGGTTTGTAAATCTAGCATTTTTATTGATTTAGTCACTACAGAAAATTTGCAAATGGCGCTGATTAAGTTTGTCCATGCTGAGAAAATCACATCAATTTTTGGCAGTACATACATGATATATGCATAGAGCAGATTGAGAACACAACAGACAGACAACCATTTTAAAGATGTTCTGTATCTTACTTCATCCAGTTTGTCAAAGCTTTCAAGTGACAAGCAGCATCTAGTTTCCCAATATTTGCTCCGAATAGCTTATATTGATAAACAATGCTCATGTCTCATAATTGCTATTATCAATTCGCTATAGCCCCATGAATGGCTCGCCTGCCCAGCCGACCAGCCAAATAGGCTTCAGTTTCTTCTCTTCTTGCTCATATTTTGGGATTACAACCTTCAAAAATTTGCATGAGTACACAACTAGGCTCTATCTAAAACGTTTTCTTTTTTTGTTTCTTTCAAAAAAGTGCTTTTTGGGTCTCAATATTCATTTTTTACCAACAATGCCCGAATCTTGTGCTGGTATTTTTTTTTAGATAATTCAAGATAAAAGATCGATTTGTTTGAGGTAATTTGGGATAAAAGATTTATTTATTTTTTTTATTATTTCTCAAACAATTAGTTTTAGTACACGGGCTACGGTGATTCATTTATGTGGGTTATGTATATTATGTTATAGCCTTTATTCACCAGCAAAAGTAAACAGTGTTCGTTGTTCAAAAATTTTAATTAGCCTAGGGCCCGTCAAGAGATGATAAAAACATTTACATATGGATAAATTATGTGAATATATATTTCAGTGTAAATGTATTTATTGCAAACAAAATGAGGATTTTTTTTTTCAAAATTTGACGTGAAAATATGAAGTAAAATTGAAACAGAGGAACATTTAGATGATGAGGCAGCAAAGGGACTTACTGAAAGAAAGAGCAATGAGGTAGGGGACCCATGAGAAGAAATCGGTGAATTCAAAGAGTTTGCATGACATTTTGGCTGATCCATTTTTCAGCCTTCTTCCGGAATATGAATGCGATGGTGATAAACATAATTTTTCTCAAATGATAGCCACGCTTATATAATCAAAACCAAATGGAATGGTCTGGGATGGCTCAAGGTATCTAGAGAGAGGAAGACTAATTCTATGCTCTCTGAGGAGAAGTCTCGACAGGAGACAGTGTTAGAAACTGAGGGAAATCAAAGATGCATCTCTTATCAACAAGTATATGTCAGACAAGTGCAGCGTGCAATCTAATGTGGCTTTCAGCTCTCAATATGTACAAGATATGGAAATACAGGCCTAACAAGGAAAGACTAAGACCTCACCTGAATCCAACATTATGAGTATTGCTGCCATTGGAGAAAAATTCTGTTTACTTCTATGATATTAGGATAATACACCTGAAGAAGACCATAGAATGGATCACTCGAAACATCATATTAAATGTTCGAACGCATTCAAGGGTTTTTGGAGTCAAGTCCAAGGTGAGAGATAAATATATAAAAAGGTGGTTGTTAGATGGAGAAGATCGAAAAGCAGACGTGTTCGTCTTTTTCTCATTCTGTCCTACTTCTTTCAGCTTCCCCTCCTTGTTGTCTTATGCTCTTTCTGCAAAAAAATGCATGCACATGTACAATTACCTCCCTTTTCTGTGGCGTCGGTTACCCTTCCTAGCATTTGTTATGAAATCCGTATTGCTAATCACCACATGCATCTCTCTTTTGTTCTATTATTTCAATATAAACGGTTAGTGATCATTGTAGTACGTCATACAAAATCTGTGACCTAGAGACAGGCCAGTAATCAAAATTGGTGACAACAGCTTTGATATAAGATTATTAGAAACTACCAACCAAAACTGTCAAACATACATTCCTTCAGTTTTTAAGCTGGTCTGGCTGACTATGTATGTATCGTGCATACAGACTGATGTAAGTTACAAGGCTGAAAGTTTATATATTCACTCCTTATGTCTAGGAAAAAGAAGTTTTACAAAAATCCTCCAATAGAGGGATATTCAATTTGCAATTCGCAAAAGTTTACTGTAAATTGGTCTCTCATCTGTTCACAATTGTTTTTTGAGAAATTCAAACCTTTTTTCAAATGATCACCTCCCAACAAAAGGTGAGGGGAATGATTAATTCATCGATCACTCCCTTTTCCAATTTTCAAAACTGCATGCTGCCAAAAGATAGTCATGTGACGGTTTGTATTGAATAACTAACCAGAACCGTTTCCCATTTCATCATTTATATTCTTAATTTGTCAGCTATTGAGATAGATGCAATCTCTATTTTTTTTATAGACGTGTGATCCGTTCTGCATACAGGAAAAAGTTTCCTAACCCTTTTCTATACTATATACAAGGTAACCAGCTCAATACATATCGTTGAAAACTAGAAATCATTAAGAGAGTACATACTTCTGCCAACACCATTCCCAGGTGGGGGTAATAGCGCATTGCATGGATCTGCCTAGAAATCTATTCACTTGTTTTATCCCCATTTGCCACAAAATTCAAGTGAAATTCATTCAGAACTTTTGGAGATATTGTGTGGAACGAGATAAAATGTTCATGCAGTGTGGGCATAAACTTCAATGTACAGGGGGTTATTTTACATGGATCCACTTGAATAACTTCTTCCATGGCCCATCTTTCATCCATCAAAAGGATTTCATTGAAATTCGTCTAAGTCATGAAAATATTGTGTGGAAAGTCATGCATATATACATAAATGTACGGAAAAACCGAAGAATATCTCCCAGTTTGAAGATATTCCTTGATCCACCCTCAAATTTAACTAACTCTCCCTTACCTTGCCCATCCTTCCATAAAATTGCATTGAAATTCATTGAGAACTTTTGGTTGTATCATGTACACAGACAGAAAAAACAGATGGAAAGACGTAACCAAGTACATTTTAGACCTGGCACTGTAATAGAACCCTGTGAGAATTTTTGGGTTGTCTTATGAAATCAATAGGACATACTGCCAGGATCTTCAGAGAGTAATAATAAGTTAGGCAGTAATTGTGGATGGATCTGCTCCAAAATGTCCCGACATCTTTCCTAATCTATTGTCTATTCTTCCACAAAATTTCATTGAAAGTCATCGAGAACATTCGAAGATATTTTCTGGAGAGACAGTGGATTTCTGGAGATATTTTGTATTTGTCATCAGTTATCCAGGGCACTGAAGAAATAATCGAGTATGGATCCACTTCAGAATTTCAAAACTCCTTTCATTGAATACACTGTTAAAAATTCGATCCCAGCAAACTTGAGATAACAAATATTGTGCTGACATATTTATTGACAAAACCCAACCATTTCGAATACAGCTTGCCTCACGATAAAAGCAATCAACCAACCCCACTTAACAGACGGTTACAGTTTCGTGGGACAGACAGACGGAAAGTAAAGGTTCAGTTCTTGTATATTGTAAATAGAACCCCAACCCTTGCCTAATTTTATTTTCTCAAAAGTGACGAATTTCTTGGAGATACAAAGACTTTATGGATTGGGAGCACATAGAATCACTTTAGACTGAAAGATTCCAAGGAGAATAGTGATGTAATCTAATAAGAATCCTGACGATGAGAATTATCAACCTGAGTCGGTATGAATGCATTTACATAAAACAAAAATCATGGCATTTGCATTGTCCGTATTTGCGTGACACTATATATTTAATTTTCAACTGCCTCATTAATTCGGAATAGATTTTAAAAGTTAACACCTCCCGAGACTATGTTTCCAATTTAATTTTTTCTAAATGGATATTTTTTTCTATCATTTGGTTAGCAAAATGCCCATGAAATGTGGAGTTTGGGTATTTTAACTCAACAAACGAAATTACGATTTTTTGTCATTCTATGAAATTCAGTCAAACTACTTAGCAAAAATACATTCTCCCCCCAAAATTATCATTAGTTTACAAAACTGAATTCTGACATTTGTCTAGATTTTTTCCTTCTTTCTATAAAAAAATTAATTCACGGCGGCGCTGAAACGGTATCACCTCAAAGATAGTTCTTCATGCTAAAGCTATCGAGGCTGAATGGTGTGAATGCAATCATTGTGCTATCATATGAACCACATTAATTTATTATGAAGAAAAATATTTTGTAGCATAATCTATTTCCTGCAGGGTAAATATATTTCAGACTTGAAAAAAAAGAAAGGAAAAAATGTCCCTCTTATTAGTATAAACAATGATTTTGAGCATAAAAACTACACTTGTTTTTAAAAACGTTATTAAAATTCTATTGATTCTGTCCTTGCTTTTCAAAACTTTTTTTAGAAACAAATTAGCCCAAATTTCTCTCCAAACTGAAAGAAAAACATATTTTTGATTATTATAACACATATTTTAGCGGTTATACAGCCAATGTTTCGTGTATTAAGCAAAAAATCAATAATGGTGTAATTTTTGATGGCAGTAAAAAAAATCAAATTTCATTATTGAAGTTTGACCAGAAAATATAGCATTGAGAAATTCAGAAAATGTCAGGGAAATTCTTATCTTCATTCAACTGCGCTGAAAATGTCTTACTTTTTTCATTGAAAAAAATTAACAAAAATCTCTCAACTCTATCAATCAGCATTTTCCAGAAAAGTAATCAATGTTTATAATCGGGCGTTTACAGGGTAATATCTACTGACTTTTCAACCGTGTGATAGACGAAGGGGGCATAATCCAGAATGCTGTACCCAGTATTTGTGTAGGAGAAATAAACAAGATTAAAATTCACCCAGAGCTATGCTGTGTAAAAAAACGTTTCCAGAATATTTTTCTAAAAAAGGTGAACATAATTAATGTCCCATCAGATCCATCAGTAAAACGTATAACTATCAATGAGAGCAGCTATGTATGAATAAAACAAATCATTAAATTTATAAAAGAATGGGCTAGGAATCTCATGGAAAAAAGTTATTCGTCTTGGAAATTTGGAATTAAGAATTCTCTTTAAAAATTATCCTCTAATAAATAAGAATCGAAAATTTTAGGTGTTGTTTTCACGTTCAAAATTTTTGTTCATCCATATCTACCTTATAAAGGGACTAAGATTCGATTTTCCCTGCTTTATTCCAAAAAATTAATGCTTGCAACATTTTACAAATCTACCAAATAATACTGATTATATATCAATTTATAAAAAGCTCCCTTTCTTGGGAACATCAGTACTCAAGTCCAAACTGGTCAAAAGCCCATGAAAGCCAAATAATCTTTGCCAAAAAAATGTATCATCCATTAAAGAAGAGATGAAGGAAAGTGAAACTCAATAAAATTGCTTGCATAACGTGGAACCAGATTTCAATATAATTCATATCAATTAATTGATTATCAGATTTTTATGTTAAGATATTTCCCTATAATACAATGTAAGAATATTCTAATCATTTAACTGCTCTCATTATCTTCATAGATACCTAATAATTATGAGGAGTTGTGGTTATGTTTTGAGATAATTCCTTGGAAAAATAATTTCCAGTTTTTTTCATCAAGTGTTAAAATAAGTACGGATGACTTTATTCGAAAAATAAAAAAAAAACTTCATAAATAAAATACCATATTTCTTTGGGAAGTAAGGGTTTAAGTTGAATTTCAACAGTCAGTAAAGGTTTGTATTGGAACGTGGGTGACTCTTCTAAATATTCGAGACTTGCACTTAAGCAAATTGAATGTATGCAAAACCCGTCGACACTTTCATAGGCTTTTTGAAAAAGCAACTGCTGTCAATTAAAATGTCCATAACTTGGAATCTATCTAGTGTATTGTAGTAATCTTTGTGTTTATCAAAGGAGAAATGTTGCAGAAAATTATCTGTTATTTTTTTCTATAGACAAAATGAAACTGGAGAAAAGTGGATGTGAAAACATTCGGCTCTTTATCAACGAAAACTTCGAAAATGTCGTTTTCTTAGTCAAATTGAACGACTACGGTGCAGAATCGCTTCAAAATCCTAAGGAAAAGTCCTAATACTGTCATCAAAGCAATAGAGGATGATGACGAGATAGAATACGGAGAAAAAGAAGGTTCCAAGGTATAGAGACGTGAAAATGGCTTAAATTAGGACAAAGCTTGAGACGACTTTATTGATTGCAGGAATCCAATGCAGGACTCGGTGCTGATTCTTTTGATAAAACTCCAGACTCTTAAATTTCACACTTAAGTTGGCATATCGTATGCCATTACCGACTGTACTGTCTCATCAGGTATTAATGTTGTCAAGGTCTTGCAATCAATCAGAAATTTTACAGATAGCAGTACCTGCAACATAGAATCGTCCGATGGATGAAAACAAATGGTCTTAAAGAGGCTGCAATATGCTGGTTTGACAAGGCATCATCTTATTGTGACAAGACAATCTTGCAATATCTTGGTTCCAAACAAGTTCTTACTATGCCAAAGAAAGCCAGCTTCACAAATTGCCCTCAATGCCGGTCAGTTGAAACAGCTTATGCCATAATCAAAAGTGCAATTTTCGAAGATAAGTTTAAATCTAAAATGGAGATGAGTTTTATGCACGGTTTCAAGCATTTTGCAAAATATCACTAAGAATGTTCCGGTATCTAGTTGCTACAAATACAGCAATGGATATCGATTTGGGATAATTTTAGTATGTTGATGTTGAAGAGAGTTTGTTGTTTTGAGTATATTCAAAATGAACATTTTGTCTTTTCTGCGAAAAAGTTATTCATGCTTTTTGTAATTTTCTCGAATACATTGCATATACGTTATTTCACCGACTAAATTTCTACAGACATTATACAATAACAAGAAAATACTTGCATATACACGAATTGCATGAGTAATAATTCAATCTTGGGGACATTAGTCACCAATTAAATGATAGTGCATGTCTATTCATATCAAATTTACCTTTTTCATCAAACCACACTAGATATTGGTGGAAGCCCCAAGAGGAACCGATCCCCAAAGCTCTTAAATCTCTACCTATGCCCCTGTCCTCACATATATGTTCTGACATTTTTTTTCGTATCTCTGTGTTTTTGAGATTTCTCTTATTGACTTAGCACCTCTATTCTATGGCAATGATCATTCTTTAACATCTACGCTGGCCTTGTGACATTTCATCGAACTTTCCATGCACTTGCTTCTCTCCCCTGCCCACTGAATCCATTCTTAATCAATGGTTCCCACAAGCTAAGACTATCTTAACTTGGTTGGTTGATTGAATTATCTGAACATAGAATTTGTACACGATACATTTCCCTGCCTTTTATGTTCTCCAGCATTACTAAAGGTCAGTGTATAATGTTTTCCTTATGGTCAGCTATACAGGATTTCAAAGTGTCTCTACGCGTTACATCTTTTTGTTATGTCACAAATCTTTTTAGAGGGCACCAATCTCTTCCACAAATGCATGGAATATTGTACACATTGTTTTGCAGAACCTTTCAATTAATCAATTGATTTCTATGATCTAAATATATTAATCTTTTTTAAAACGATATTGTGAAGGTAACATTGGCTATACATCAGGATAAGGCTAAATGCATGAGTGATTTATTAAAAGATGATAATATCATAATAATGAATTGGCATTTTTTGACTGAGATTTGGAAATTACCTGAGTTTTGTGGTACACTGTAAATGTTAGATATTTAAGATTTATTTCTGTGTTATTTGAAATTCAATTCCAAAATATAAGATCACTTAATTCCTAGAATTAAGCTATTATTGACCAACTGCTGTGACTCTGAAAAGATCTACCTCTCTCACGTGTAAAACGTTTTGTGCTGATTACTCTTCTTCAAAAGATTACGTTCAACCTATTTTTGAAAAGAAAATATGATGTCATTGTGAGATTCGTGTTAATTTTTGTAAAAAAGTCATAAAGTGTGTGAGTACAGTTGTATTTAAATGTACCTCATAGTGTATTATGTATATCAAGTGCAAAGAGAAAGTGGTAATATTTTTGTACTTTGCAATTTGTTTTATAATTCGCAACATGTCCATTTGTCTGTCCGTATATCTAACTAGATATTAGTG
The DNA here is from genome assembly GCA_963457665.1 of Thysanoteuthis rhombus. Taxonomy (NCBI): domain Eukaryota; kingdom Metazoa; phylum Mollusca; class Cephalopoda; order Oegopsida; family Thysanoteuthidae; genus Thysanoteuthis; species Thysanoteuthis major. The sequence continues at coordinate 396,335 of OY735213.1, forward strand.
ATGCCCCGGAATTTATATCCGGTTGGATATCCAGGGCTGGATTTTAAAAAAAACATGGATATCTGGAAACTATGATACTGCAGAAAATCTAAAAATAATGGACCCCCAAGGAGAAGGCGACTGTACAACAATATGCTTCAACTTCAACATAAAAATAAACATCGGCAAACAAAACATGTACAGTTACTACATATATAACCAGGATAATATAAAGAAAAATATTTGACATCAACTTATATTTGAAAATGACTTAATCGATCAAAAGTGAAAAAGGAAAATGCAATCACAATATAGAAATTTATAATAATACAAATTTATTTTTAAAAAAACACTATGGTTCAATAAAGAAGACAAAAAGCTATAAAAGACAAAAATGTGTTTGGTAAAAATACCTGAAAAAACAAAATAACGAGAAAATATAAAGAATATTGTATAGAAGAGATAAAACAGCAAGATTAATAAGAAAAAGTACGAAAAATACCAACGCACAAGGAATGAAGCACAACAAAAGAGCCTTCTGTAAAAATGCTACCTGAAAACACAAGATAACTGATCAGTTAAATAAGAGACACGAAAGGAAACAAATGTAAGACAAGTTAAGAAGGTGCCAGAGCATTGAAGAACTATTTTGTTACATTACTTACTGAAGAAGACAAGGGCTACCTCTTTTTAAATGAATCAAAACATACCTATGATAAGTATATACTTATATGAAAAAGAACCATAGACCCTGTTATTCGAAGTACCATAATATACGTATAGTACTAGAATATAGCAGGAATAACAATGCACCAAGAAGTGGTATTTAGAGAAATGATAAAAAGAAAGATTTGCAAATTGCAGCTGAAGAACTAAGTAATCCCCTAACAATAACTTTCGACAAATCTCTGACACAAGGAAAACTACCGTAACACTGGAAAATGCGACAGGGATACTAAGATAGAAGGGGAGAAAGGATCTAAGTACAGGCCATTATCCTTAACATCACAAAATGTGGGAAACTATTGTTCACCGACCGTCTCCTTTATGCTTACTGTTCGGGTAACGTTTGTTATCAGTTGCGTCCGAGCGTTACACGAACGTATAAAGAGCATGCTTTGTTTACGTACAAACACCGAATGAATGTTTGGATACTGTGTGTAATGTTTGACTGTTTGCAACTGTTTACGTAACTTTTAGAAATAAATACTTCTTTTTGACACAATGTTTGTTAACTGTTCGAGTGCCGTTTGGGAACGGTTGCGTACAAACGTTACATGAAAGTTCGAAGAACATGCCTGTTCCAGAACATGTCTTTCCTTCATTGATTAAAAAATATTTTTGTCACCCAGTAATATTGCTATATATTTAACCGACCTGAATAAAGGTATTTTTCAATTTCATTCGATGAAGTGATAGGAATCATTATAATTAAATTGTACGACTAACTTGTACTTTATTTTAGTTGCTTTTTAAAGTTTTTAGCTGGCCAAAATAGAAGTTACAATAACAATTCCCTTCCACTGACGTATTTCCTTGCTCTTCCCTTCAGCCAGTATGAACTTTTGATAATCTACTTAAGGTTATGTTATAATACACAAAAGACTTGAACAGAAATTTTATCTTTGTTTTAAAATTGAAAAAAAATCTTCCTTGCATAATGCATCCCATCGGCAGAAGAAGAGAGTAGTAGATGTGTGTTTTATCGTAACTTTTATTCAGTCGTCAATTTTTGAAAAAATAGCCCCAAAAGTTATGCTAAGGAGTCATAAACATTTATTAAAATGAATTGGAATACTTGATTCAAATAGAATTAAATTTTTAAAAATCTTTGACACTTAATGCTGTGTACAAAGAAAGTCCCCTCTCAAATCAAAATGAGACAAAGACATTTTTTCTCAAAATCTTCAATTTACAACTCATATTGAATTTTTTTCTACGCGTGGTTTGTGTCTCAACACAGTCTGAAAGAGATATAAACAATGTTTTAGTCCAGGGAAAATACACGAGGGAGATACTTGAAGAAATCAAGTGTAGGAATAAGAATTGTAAAGCAAAAATAAAATCTATTAACAGTTCTAACTGTTACCCTATAGGCCAGAATATCAACAAAAAGTCTGGTTATTAAAAAAAACTGTTTCAACAGCTTGCTACTGTAACTTTAGCTATGCTTTTTGAGCTAATACAAATTACTGAATTTAGAATACATAATTTCCCTATTTGAGTTATTTGGTAAAAAATATAATTACATTTAACATGTTCTAAACGCTTTCCTAGTGTAGTGCCCCCTATACTTTTAGTTAGGAATTGAACACGAAACTCTTCTTTGAGCTAGATATCCATAATGTCACTTCCTCCAACAACCCCTAAAAAACTCCTGGACGCACATGGTCCAATGCTCATTAGATCCTGCACCCTAGCTGGTTACGCTTCAAGCCCCAGCCTTTGCAACCGGCCATTCTCTCTTTTTCTTTCTCCCTGGTCCAAGGCTCATTGGTGCCAGAACCCATAGCTGATCAAGCCTCTGGCCCCGGCCTTTGTGGCCGGCCACTCTCTTTCTCTCTCTTTCCATCTTTCCTAGAATTCTTTACTTCGGGAGACACGTATGGATAAAACTCCATGTTCTCTGTCTTACTTAGTCTGTCCGTCGAGAGTGTATCAGCGTCAGAGAATAGTCCCAAGTTAACTCACTTGGCAGTAAGGCTCAAACACTGAACTCAGTTTCCACGTATTATTTTGGAGCTATCCAACCATACGGAATCCAAGCAGTTCAGACAAACTCCGTTTCAATACTAACGCCAGTATCATCAAGACAAGAAAGCTCCCACCTTTTGCCATCTCTTCTTCCTCTCTTCTCGTAGCATCACTTCTCACGATCAATCGTATTCATGCTATCCTTATATGTACCTCAATTTCATTCTTTAATTAAACAAACATCTTTTGTCTGGCCAAAATATTTGTGTGTGTTCATTCCACTTTGTTTCATCAATGCACGTCCAACGTCATACTTGGCACGCATCCCATTCTCTTCGTACAGCATCCTTCCTCCTACATCTATAGAGCTGCACGTGCACTACAGTCAAACCATGACGAGGACTAAATCTCCCCGTCTCTCTCGATCATTCATCTCCTTTATCCCATCAACAACCTACTTCGCTTTTCGTTACAATTCAAGTCGTCACCCCAATACCAGTTTCAATTTTCAAGTGCTCACTTTTTACAAATACGTAAGCTACAACATTGTCAAAAGAAAAATACTCAACCAGAGGAGAAAATATATCAGTTCACAAAATATTCAATGTATCGTGTACAAAAATGATAGCCATGGCGCAAAGTTAGAACTCGTTTTCAAATTATATTTATATTGTACACAGGACCCTCCTCTAAAACCTTAAAATTCAACTTGAAAAAACGAACAAATCAAAACTGACAAATACCCTAGGGAAAGAAGGTCTTATGGATTGAAAGCACAGAAAATAAGTCGCAATTTTTCATTTTATTTTGGACAACATGGTAGAAATGTCGATCAAATGAATGTTCCTGTTCGATGTTTCTCTCTATAAACTTGTAATTTCTCTTTACGTTTCATTCATTTTTATCACTTGAATTAATAAGTAAGCTTTCAACTTTCCTCCTGGTTGCGTAAAGTTCATATTTCGATAATTTTCCACTGAATTCAGTGATAAATTTTTCTAGGTACCTTACAGTGTAATAGACCCTCTTCCAGCTAACAGTCTTCGTATTGCGTATGTGTCAACCTGCTCCCGGTTATCTGCATTCGTCATGCCAGCATGTTCACCATACGTCCGTTTATCGTATGGGCGAGTGAATAAAGTTCTGTGTTAGAAATTTAATTTACGCAGGGATTTCAGCATGATATAACTCAACAAAAGGTTGTTCACTTGTTTTATTCATGTAAACGGAATATTCAGATTAATAATCACATTCAATTTAGCCACTGCTCAATTGACAGTTGTGCACAAACGTGAAATAAACGATGGGTTTCTTAAAATCCTTCATCATGGAAATAATACACTATTTTAGTCAAGGTCATTTTCCATCATTCACTGAAAAACGTTATTCAACCAATTGAAAACGTTATTTGCACGTTTGAAAACAGCCCAAGCTGGAAAAAAACGTGACTTACACGTTTGAAATAAAACAATTGAATAATAACTGTCACACATTCACCTGTTCGCACACAGGCTGAACGTCAGAAAAACAGTAGTTCAATGTTTTCCTACTAATTTCAAACGCTTGTTTCTGGGTGGGTAAATAATGATAACGTTAGAACCTTGGGGGAACTCCATGTGGACTGTAGTGGCTACTTGGATAAGTTACGTTGATTATCAGTATTTGACACCGATTAGATATGTAACTATAGAGCCAACTATATATTGAATTGTAATCTTACTGGTCTGTGTGAAATGTAAAATCAGTAGTAGTATATTTCATGGAAGAGAGGCCCCTCAAGGTTGACCGCTGCTGATGGTAGCAGTCTACCCAGGAAAATGAATAAAGGGTCAACTTTATAGGTGGGAGAGAGGAACGATTGAGTCCTTTCCATGATAGCTGTAGGCATAAACATAGGAAGTCTGCTGATTGGTTGAGGATGTCGAATCAAGTTGTAATGCATCACCTATGGTAAAATGTACATGCAATGAAATGAGATAAAGAACAAATTTGAAATAACAAAGAATGTATTTATTGGAATGTGTATAAAATATAGTGATTCGATTGTATTTGACGACGTAAGTTAGGGGAGAATATGCTCTTAAAGTTGTTTTACTATTTGTCAGAATAATGATGTTAATAATTCAGTGTAGTGATATAAGTGTATAATATTCATATGTAGTTGGGAATGGCCATATGCATATGCAGAAAGTAGAGAAACTAAAGTGTTAGCTTGTATGTTAGTGTGTTTGTGTGTATGAATGCTTACATACGTAAGTGAAATGGTTGTTGCGCACAGTGTTTGAAACTGCTTACATTCAGCTAAGTGCAGAATTAGAACTGGACGAGGATCGAATCAGGCACGCCCATTTTATAGAAGATCGTAGAGTTAGGGGCATGAGATGCAAAATATATTGTCTTCTAGGAAATCTTAACACTAGTTATCTCTGGAAGAAAAGTTGCTTTTTTCACAGACCAAGAGGAGATTATTTTTAGACCAAATATACAAATGTGTTTGTTGCTGAAGATAAAGGGTTTTAAAAAATCCTACAACTTGTTTATTCCAGCAAAATGCGTTACCTCCTAATGAAACATTTTCTTACCTAACTTGAACTTATTTGGCATTATACCTGACGGTATATTCACGTGTGTTTTAGGAAACTAATTAGGAAGAAAAATAAGTGATCAGGAGGATATGTCATTGTTTTAAATGACCGGGGATATCAATCACCACAGAACAATATATGTCCAGCTCTACTCTAAACCAACTGAACGTCTAAAATTCAATGTATTGAGCTCTCAGTGAAATAAACCCATTATACATCGGATATCACATTATACCATATACTACATTATATTGCACCCTGACTTGTGATATATATATATATATATATATATATATATATATATATATATATATATATATACATGTGTGTGTGTGTGTGTGTGTGTGTGTGTGGTACAAATCAGGCTTGCAATATAGCATGATATAAAGCAATGTCTGATATGTGATGGATTTATTTCATAGAGTGGTCGATACATTTAACTTTATACTTCGAGAGTCAAGTTGTTTCAGAGTAGAGCTGGAATATATGTAATAGGAAGTGGATTCGTGGAGTTATCTATGAATGGATGCTTAATTATTATTTTTTTTGAGGGATGTTTCTATTTTGACTTTGATATTTGGCATTAGGTTTATTGCCTATGTTGGTATTCTTTGTGGCCCAAATGGATTGTATTATTCTTAATTTTCTTGGACATGTGAGGGAGAAGATAATGTTGATTAGAAGTTTTTGGGATCATGGGTTAGACTGTCTATATTACCTTAAATTTACTAATGTATGGATTGCTATATTACATTCGTTATTAAGAATTTTGAACGATGCCAGCATTTTAGTGTTTTTTTTCTCTATCTAATAAATGTACTTTGGGTTTCTTTGTAATATTAGCGAAATTTGATATTTCGAATTATCAAATTTTGCTAATAGGCAATAAACCTAATGCCAAATATCAAGGTCAAGATAAAAATATCCCCCAGAAAACGATTAAGTAGTCAATCATAGATAACTCTAATATCTAGCTCACACCCTTTGACATGTAACTTACAGCCACCGACAAAAACATTCACACTACTAAAAACAATAAAACAGAGTGAATAACTCCCACTCATAGTTACACACACAAGACTCTCACCAAAATGCCCAAACTTGAATCTAAAAACACATACAATCATTCGCCTGATGAGGCCGAGAGGGCAGAAACATAAACTTGTTTGTGTAGCGAATATACTTCCAATTATATATATATATATATATATATATATATATATATATATATATATATATATATATATATATACTTCATCATGTATTGTAGTTAATGTATAATTCAGAAATGTAATTTACGTGTTGAAAGAAGTATTTGATAAGGTGTTGACATAGGCTGTCATCTATTAAGAAATTAAAATGTAAAACAAACATGCACTGACAGTATGTATGGTGTAGGAGAGATGGAAACTTGAGTAACTTGACCTTTAAACTGTGTCAATATTTTCCTGAAATCCTGTCAATTGATCATAAAATTACCCATTTTCCTCGGAGGCCACTATTCATGAAAACGTTTTGACACAAACAATATTTTGTAGATCTTTTTTTCCAATCAAATTTTTTCCCAACAAAATGCAAATGTAATGGTGTAAGCTCGGGATATTTTGACTCAAGGGACAAGATTATGTTAAACACCGTGTCCCTAGTTTTCGCTGTCAGTCGAATTTAAATATTCAGAACTAATCCTGGTGAAGATTTGTCATTAATTTTTTTAATTTCAAAATCATAATATTTTCGTATGTTTGTCATTATGAAAATGACCTTTATTTCCCCAGTGGAAATGGAGGTCATTTTCTGTCGAACTAGTCGGGAAAAATTAATTTTCCTACAAAAAATATCGAGGATGTAGTAAATTGAATCTTAACATTCATAGGATTTTTTAAATAAAATTTTTGAGGCTGTTTTACATAATTATGGTCAGAAATTATTCACCGGCGATTAACCGATGTAACCAAAAGGATAGTTCCTGATATTAAAGCTTCTGTGGCTGAATCAAGTCTCTCCTTGGGACGATCGCAGTCATGGTGTTATTATTACATGAACCAAATTGATAATTCATCATGAAGCAACATATTTTATCATATTTTTTGTTTCCCGCTGAAAAAATATTTTACATGAATTTATATCGGTGTTTAACTAAACTAAAAGTCTACCGTACTCAGAAATGTTTAAGAAGCATATTCTATCTATTCATTTCTCCTAAATGGTCCTGCATATTTCAGCAGCTTATTACTGTTATGAGATCAAACTAATTCGAGGTGTTTATTTTTCATTATTCTGTATGAAAGCTATTTTTGCATTGAAATATTTGAATTTAAAAAGTGTGAAAAAAGTTTTAAAATGTATTTCAACCAGGCTCATTAATACAGATTTAAAAGTTTCGTTTTTCTTTGTTAAAGCATAGAAGTTTTATTCAAGATCTGACTCAAATATTCAATCCAAGTCAAATATTCGATAAAAATAACAATAAAAAGATCGTTGCTCATGTATTTTTACAAAAAAGAGGAATCATTTCACACTACGAAAAGTGAAGAAAATTATTTTTTGCGGTAAAAAATCACTCATAAAATCTTTTTTAAAAAATAAAGAAAGAATTAATGGTTTTGTTCTGCTTCTGCCAACTCAATGATAGTTGAAATTATCTCCCTTCATTATTGTTTGAGAGTTATCTTCCTTGTTAACTACTTCAGGCTGCAGAAGTGAATGAGCACCTATTCGTCACGGTACAACATTAGGAACTGCATCCAAAGGACCAAACTGCCATTTCAATTCTTTTCTGGTAGACAACAAAAGGCAGGCTTTTAATTTCATTATTGCGTTCATTTCTGGTTAATATGTTGTGGTTTGATATCGATCGGGAAAAGAAGGAAGAAAATTGGAAAGATCGGGAGAGAAGATAAAAATAAGCCATACCTCATCAGGAATGGATCGTCAATTTTCCGCTCGCAGAAAATCAAACCCTGCAGTTTGCCAACTGCACCGTTATATCGAACGCCGTTTGAGGAGAAACTGGAATTGTATACCTGCACACGAAGAAAATAAAATTTTCTCATTATGGGAGATCAGATCTCGTCATGGAGTGATGATCTCCCGCCTTTTGTCCCTGGGCCGAGCTATAACGTGGCCAAAAAAGCCTTTCCCTACTCCATGCCTCTTCTTTCCTTTCTTTCACAGATCCCTACATCCCTCTGCCATTTTCTCCTCTTTTGTAAGTACACTTTCTTCTATCTTTTTTTACCACACACTCTCCTGATTTCTAAATCAAATTTTCACTTATAAACCAAAGATAAGAGAACACAAAACTCACTATGTACTAACAGTCAACCCTCTGAATACATGATGTAGTCTTACGTCCACCCAGGCGGTTGCCCCCCCCTCTCTCCCTCTCCCTCTCCCTCTCCCCCTCTCTCTCTGAGCCCCTCCTATGTGTTGTACCACTTCTTTCATGCTAGCTTGGCTCAGGACAAATTGACTGACATTTATCACAGTGCCTGATCACCTTTTTGATGATCTCCCTGGTAACATTTAGGTTGATCTTTCAGGTTGGGTACAGCGTTTACTCCACTCCTATGTGATGCATATCGTGTAACATCTTCAATCCCTACTCACCTACACTACACACCATGGCGAGTTACCTCTCAACTCCCATACTGCTTCACCCTTGTAAGCACATATGCCGTATTCTTTTCAGTGGGCATAAAGGTTACATTCAGTCCATATCAAATTCTGAGATTAGCTCCCCCAGAATAGCCAGTCACCGCTCGATCAGCATCTCTATAACTCCCTTTGTTCACACCCTCCTCTCCTAATCAATCACTGATTTAAGCCATGCCACCACAGTTGCCGTGTCGATTCAGACTTCTATTTACCGCGATCGAGACCTCAATGATGAATTGATGCCCTCCAACACGGTATTTAGTTCGGCCATATTGATATCGGTACAATCCTTCTGTTTTCTCAGCCATGCTGTATCCATTACCTTCATGTCTCCTATTTCCAGGGCAACTCCCATAGCAATATGATTAGCACACACCACACTATTCCATCCTCTATCTCTGGCACATGTCAACTTCCCCTCACTTCCTCCACCACCATCCCTCAACATAATGACTATCCTTTCGTCCTCCGTATCCTCCAAACTGACTCTATCAGCCCTTTTCTTGATATAGCTGCATGCAGTTGAGTATTGTCAGGCTAACTTCCCAAAAACAGAAAACAGTTCCCTCTTGCTGACATCCTCTCTCACCTTTGGGATTTCTCCCCCTTCGGTAAATCAGTTTTCCAGCGGCATTCTTTTCTTGGTTTTAATCCCAGCGCTACCCCTACCGTCCAACTATTCTAGTAATTTTGGGATCAACCCATAAGTCACGAACAAACCTCGTATCTCTTTCACCTTCACCGCCTTTTTTGTCCACTATAATATCATCAATGTTACAGTTTGTAACTTTTTCTATTCTTCACTCATCCCCAAGCACCGTTTTCATTTTCCATAGGATTAGGGAAATTAAGAATGTACAAGTGAAAGTACATATAAATGAGAATGTTTAACCGATCTCCCAGCCTCATAGATGTGTTCCCTTACGTTTGAGAGAAGAGTTTGAAAAACAACTTCAGCGTCTTGAAGTAGCTAATATCAATGAGAAGTTGATGGACCAACTGATTTGATGTGATCAATTGTTATACCTAAAATCGAAAGTGAAATTAGACTCTCCGTTGATATGATTTAACCAAAAAGTTATTAAAAAAAGGACAAGAGATGTCATTCCTGCACTTGATTAAATGGATCAAATCGTTTTTCAAAACTGAATTTGAATAATGTTTTCACCAACTTGAATTACTCCGGATAGTCGGAACATTATTACTTTCTCTTTCCATGTTGGCCTTCGTTTCTACCGAAGACTGATCTTATGGACGAATTCTGCTATTAAAATTTCTAATGAGGTATTACGTAAGAAGGCTTCTAAAATATGTGGTGTTTTCATCATCCATGATGTCATTTTTGTATTTGGGACAGACGACGAACATGATATAACCCTTGAAAAGATTTCATCAAGATTACGTTGCCGTAAACTGATTTAGGAAAATGGGTGTTTTCGATTCTGATGCTATTGATTTCTCCAATATCCACTTTTCTACCATGGATGTTATAAGACAGACTAGACCAAGTAAAACCATTGCGATCCTTTTGATGAATGGTTAAATTCATCACCCCATTTATACGGAATTTTCCCTCAAAAACTCCTTCGTAAGGATGACTAATGGAATAAGACAGCATATCATCAGAAAGCATTGAAAGACTCAGAATTTCCCACACAAAGAAACAGTTATGGGATATTATTCCCTGTTAGCAAATACTGAGGTCATTTGTGATGCATCTCCTACAGTTATTATGATCATATAGGAACAACCAATGATTTCAAAGTAATAGCACATGCCAGTCGAACCCATGGAGTGAAAGTACAGCCAACTCGAGCGCGTAGACCTGGGCTTATTGTTCGCTTGTGTACGTTTTCGGCTGTATCTATCATACGAAAACTTTGATGTGATTATTGATCATAAGCCTCTAGTTTCTCCGTTCAATAATCATTGGAAATCTGCTCCATTTTGCGGGGAAAGAATGCAATTACAATTGCTTGAATTTAATTTTCATGTCAAACATTGGTCAGGGAAGTCAATTCTGCTGACTGCATGTCTCGACATTCATTGGCAATATCACAATGCTCCAAAGTTGGGTTCAAACTCTCTAAAGACTTACAAGTTTATATTCATAAGGTCATCCTGACCAGCTCATCCAGTGCTGTGACTGTTGAGGATGTCCAGTCAGCTACTGATAGTGTTAAGGTTTTGTCTGATGTTAAGCATCTTTTGCAAAAGAACAAATTATCAACAAATATATACCAAATGATCCATTCTCTTCCAATATGGGGTGAACTATATATACTGTGTCATGGGGTGATCGGATTGATATTCCTAGTGTTTGACAGATAAGGATTGTAAATGTTGCTAATGAGGGTCATATCGGTTCAGTTAAAACCAAACAATCACTCAGTACCAATCTTTGTTTTCCACAGCACAACAAACGAATACATGATGCAATCAAGTAAGTCTTTCTTGTATAACTAATACTTATCAAAGAGAACCACAGCAATCTAGTGTATTTCAAAATGGTCTTTGGGAGAATGTAGCAGCAGATTGTTTTTTACCTGTAATCAGTGGGATTATTTATTTGTAGTGAAAACTAAAGTCATTACACATAAGATTTTCTTAGCCTTTGGTACTCCTGTGAAATTAAAAACAGACAATAGTTTTCCTTGGAATGGAGAGAAAATGAAAGACTTCCATCGTCTTCAGCCTGTTACACCTGTCTGGTCACAAGAAAATGCTCAATCAAATCCTGCGTAAACTGTAAAAAATGCCAAAATAAAACAAAAAGGTTGAAAACAGGAATCATTTCGGTTCCCGTCAAATTACTGTTTTACACCACAACCCTCTACGGAGCACAATCCTGCTGGGTTTAAGTTCCAGGATCGACAGTTTAAGAGTGATCAACAGATTAGACAAACAGATGATGAAGCAAAACAGAATATGAAACCTCATTACAAGAAAAGTGACACTAAACCAATGAACATACAGACAAAATATTGGTTAAACAACCAAAACGAAATAAAAAATACACCGCCTTACAATCCAATAGTTCACGGCGAAGAAGGGGACTATGATAACTGCTGCATTAGTCAATCAAAATCGGAGAAGATGCACAAATAAAGAAACAAAAGCCTCAACTGTTTGTATTGATCACTAAATATTTTAGCAGCACCTGTAACCCTTTTCAAATGATATGAGGAAATAAAAGGGAGAACAGTCCTCCAGTTACAGAACATGGGAGCAGGGCATAAGACAAACTTTATTCCATTTACAATAGAGTTTGTGGAGAATACCAAGGAATTCGTTATTATTATCTCTGTGTGTGTGTGTGCGTGTGTGTGTGTGTGTGTGTGTTTGAGGCAAACTCTTTTATGATGGTTCTTGATTACTATATCGGGTCTATCTGATGATATTGTCGCATTCTCTCCTCCAGTTATTCGGCCAGGTTGATGTTTATATCAGTTTTTGTCTGTTGGAATTTCATAATGCTAGCAGATTTTCCGATGTAAATATTGGCCCAATCCGTTATGTCTGGATTTGTACTCTGTAGGTGTTGAAACAGAGCAGCCAGACATGAGTTGGTCTATAGCTTCACCGAAGCGGCATTTTAGGTTGGCACCATTTTTTATGGTATTTGCATGGAAGTTTTGTGTGAGCAGGCTTTAGTCTTGTGCAGTCCATATAAATCTTTCTTTTTCTGCTTTCAATCCACTGCCCTGGACTAGTGAGGGTTTTTTCTTGTCTACACCAACGTCATTGCTCCGGAAGGCATATTGTCCGTGCAGAGGTTTCTGTCTGCATTTTACTTTAAGTTGTTTATGGCCTTGCTCTTTGGCATGTTGTCTCATCTTTTTCACATCTGTATTTTGTGATTACTCTTCTATGTCCAAATTGACGACAAGTTCTCTTGCAAACCGTTCACTTTCTTTTACAGCAGAGTGCAAGTTTTTGTGTTTCTATGTTCCTCAAATAGTTTTAAGATCCAATCCTGTGTGATTTCGAAGTACCAGTGTAATCCTATGGTTGCTATTTTGTAAGTCAGTTCGGGTTTCAGCCTTCCTTTTCGTCACTTTTCGGCAAACAAAGACGATCAATGTCAGCTTCAGAGTGGTGCATTCTGCAACACGTTAGTAGTTTCCTTATTTTGGTCCATTTTTCTATCATCATCTAGATTCTAATTAATTATATCAAAACTATGTTACAACAGGGATAGTAAACGTATTTTACATTACCTTTTCTTTCATACTAGCATGTTGAATTCCACTTTCTTCTTTTCGATACATATATATATATATATATATATATATATATATATATATATATATATATATATATATATATATATATATATATATATATATATATATATATATCCATTCGTTCTAGTTCTTTTATTGTTGCTTTTATATCTAGTTCTATGAAGTTGGTTTTCACCAGCCTACCTTTTCTGAACGTGGCCTTAGCACCCTTATCCGGTTAAAATTCCATTCCAATGTCACCAGAAAAATTTTCAACGGTCTTTAGAAAACCTTCAAGTTCATTGTCTTCTTGGCAATATAGTTTCATGTAATCCATGTAAAGTAAGTGGCTGATTATATTTTGCTCATTTACTTGTATCCATATCCAGTTTTGTTTAGCTCAATCGATGGAAGAATCAATGAAATGGAAGATAAGGGGAAAGAATAAATCCCCTTGGATTATATCGCAGTTCACTGATACTCTTGAAGATTATGATCCCATTTCAATGAGAAAGGAAGAGGACAGTGTTCAATAATGACATGATATGTCAAAAGAAGTTTACCACTAGAGATAGCATAAAGACTTCTGAAGCTTTTATAATCCATGATTGGAGAACACTATCGAACGCTTTTTTATAGTCGAGCCACGCAGTGCTTAGGTTTTTGAATTTGCTGTGGCAAGTTCCTACGATTGTGCAGTTTATCAGGAGTTGATCCTTACATCCTCAAGATCCTCTTCGACAGTCTTTCTGTCCTGTCGGGAATAGATTGTAAGCGTATGTCCTCTTTGTCAACATCGGTGTTAGATTTTTATAAGTCATTGAGAGATATATAATTTTTCGTTTTAGGTAAGAGATATGTACCCCCTTTTACCAGCCAATCTGACATTTTTTTCTTCAGGTGAGCTTATCTCATTTTACTGCATCACTAGGTTATCATGGCTGTTTACAAGGGAGGGAAGTCAAATTATATGCACCGTATCAATGCTGAGTGATTTCCATTTATGTGACCAAATAGATATATCGAATCACTGCAGTCTTTACAGGGCTTTATTATTTTTTTTGGTCCACCCCTAAACAAGCTGCATGCTAATTTTATGTCTTTTTATTCCGGGTATTTTTCCAGAGGTCCTTCATTTGGTCTTAGGTTGATACATCTTTTACTGTTATCTATTCTTCTCTGTAGATTTTTTTTTTTATCTGTGAGAGATATTCTATTTTGTCTGTAAAGTTAGTCCTTTTTTCGTACCTTTTTATTCTTTAGAATTTTAACCATACTTTTTTACGGAAAATTCTCTATGTTGGTCTCGTAAATCATTATTAGTATATCTCTGAAAGCATTTTACGTCTTTAAATATACTACAAAAATAGAGCTGATTTATTTAGAACTCAATTTTTAGGATATTTCTTTTTCCAATGAAGACATGACACTCTTCACTACTCACTCACAATCAGTTTATATATGTGTATGAATACAAGTGTCAGTTTTATAATACACAAACTATAATTTAAGGCTCGCTTAACAGTGAAACCTACAAATATGAACATAAACCTTATTTAAACTCTGGAAGTAATCTTGAGTCTGACTTGTGCCTTTGTAAGCTCATAAAAATAACATAACTTTTTATGTTACCTCACAATTATCACTGTTCAGCATCGCCATAATAGATATAGGACAATGTTTATGAGGCAATGATCCTGGTGAACCACTGTTAGCTCTCAGCCGCCGTGGGATATTCAAAGTTTTTAGTAATATAAATAAGTTAATAATCAAAATTGAAAAGTTTTTTGAATTACATATTTTTTGAAGTTGCAGTTATCGTCTTCGTACAAAATATTAGTAAGCACCGTGAAAGTGATAATACATCACAAACCAGGTGAAACGTAATTACAGTTGTTCAGTATTTTCTGACTTGGGGTACCGTGAAAAGAATTCTCACATAATTTCGGACGCTATAATTCAGAAAAGTTTGCGAACCACTGATTTAAAGTATTATCTGCTGAACTGTTTTAATGATTTACTTTTTCATTTAGATTTGAGGCATTCACGCTCATATCTAATAATCATGTGCAAATTCTATGATTTATAGTTCATTTCAAATGAAACCAACATAAGTGATCTCCCTTAGACTTGTTATCTTTGATCATGTTTTTCATATGAGTCTTTTAACGGAAGATTCGAATTTCGCTATAGTGATAAACTGTGTGATGGCTACGGTATTCCATTCTTTCATTCTAATTCAGTTTGTGTCCCTAGACGTGACATTCAGAAGAAATGGAAAATAGATTTCACCCCTAAAGACGATTCTTGACCACAATTATCCGAATCATGACTTTAGTTCGATCCCTAATCACCGTTCTTTAAGTCAGGTACATTTCAGAGTCAATATTTCAAGGGTTTTCTGATAGTATGTTTTGATATTAGGTGTCTGTGTGATCTTTTCGTTGAGTAATAAGATTACCCTCAGAGTTTCATTCAAAACTCACTCTCTTCTAAATCATAATTAGAGTAAATTAAGAATTCAACATTCTTGATTAATTTACTATTTGGTAAGCCATAAACAATCATTATGCACCCTTTAGCTCAAATCAACTACATTCAAAAGAGGTAACTACGGTATTTAAATGATGCAAGTTTTGTTTCAGAGAATGGGAGTGTTAGTCTGATCTTTGGTCCCGCTGAGAAGCAGGGCTCGTAAAATAAGAATCTAAATTCATTGATTTGTCCCCGGCTACGGAAATCTTTAACAAAAAGAAAGATTTAACCGTAGTTCATCATATTTATTTTCAACAAAAATGAAAAATGTGAATCAAGGTTATTTATCTGTAATTCCTGATTTGAAAACTAGAGATATTTGCCAGATTTTGCCATCGGACCACGTACCACCCATATACACTCGTACAGCATTAGCTTAGCTTACATTTCGATAGAATCATGATTATTATCAACTTTTATAAATGACAAAACTTAATTTCAAATGCCTCATTTATATACACATTACACATAATTTTGAAAATGAATATTTCTAAAATACTCATGAGCACTCAAATGATAAGACCATTATGCACTTCAGCGTTTCCTAATAAACTCAATGGTCTCTGACTTTCTGCTCCTTTATCTATCCATTCTTTTCATTTTCATTCAAATTTTATCTGATTTTCCCCTGTTTAGACCTCCATACACTTTACCTGGAGACTGCTGATTTACCTGTATATTTTGTAATTGTGAGTTTTAAATTTCAACTTTATTTCGAACAAACTGATGTCTGCTTCCCGTCTTTGATGTTAATACAAGGTTCCAGCCGATTTATTTAATGAAATTCTTAAGGTGTAATATGTAATATCTGTATGAAAAGAGAATCTGTTTTGTTATTGAAAATACCACCCTTCCGTTATAAATAAATCTCATAACACAGTTATGATTACTAATTTCAAATATTTTACTTTCCACTCAAAATTATAAGCATCCTTGATGGTTTTCTCTCTCCAGAATCATGAAAACATCTGCTATCCAAATTATCTAAGCGAGCTAAACGAATCGAGTAAGCTTGGACTTGATCAAAGCATACACCTTTCAATAGGAAAACGACGTCCGTTGCGGTCAAAATGTAATTTAGAACCCGTTCAATATTTTGTGAGTGAAAATGAGCAAGTCATAAAAACATTACCACCACAGATTTTCGTATCATCATCAGTCTTTTAATGTCCGTCGTTGGACGTTTTTATGGATTCTATGATGTCTCTGAATCCCGTTTTCTTTCTGATATATTGTGCTGTCTTGAAATCTCTTCATTTGAGGTTAAGCATGATTCTCTTCTGCGCATGTTGCATGCTTCTCAGTTAGTAGGTTTGTCTCTTGGTTAGGTTCCATGTTTCAGCTCCACAAGTGACTATCGGGAGGATGCATTGGTTCACTTTTCTTCTAGGATTATTGGGATCGTCTTGTTTTCGAAGGTTGAGCTTGCTTTTCCAAAATCTTGCTACCCTAGGGTGATCCTTCATTTGATTTCTTCTTTTGTAGATTTTATAGAGATTCACTATCCTGAGTAGATGTAGTGGTCCACTTTCCCCAGTTTTGCATCTTCGATTCTGACAGTTATGTCTTTATTCTTGATGTGATGGTTAAACATGACTTTTGTTTTACTGAAGATCATATGTAGGCCAACTCTTTTGCTTTCTTCGTTTAGTTCATCTGGCATTAGTTGAAGGTTGAGTAGGTTATCTGCAAAAAGTACGATGTCGTCTGCAAATCTAAGATTGCTCAGGTATTTGCCGTCTATTTCGATTCTTCTATTTTCCCGGTCCAGGTTCCGGAAGATCATGTCGAGGCAGACTGGGAAGAGTTTGGGTGAGTTGGTATCGCCTTGTCTTACTCCTTTCGGGAGTTGGAAGAGTTCAGTGTATTTATGTAGCCTGATAAAGGACTTGCTGTGATTGTATATATGTTGCAGTACTCTGACGTATACAGGGTCTACACCTTGAAGAGTGATAGCTTTCATGACCATGGGAATTTCTACTGAGTCGAATGTCTTCTTGAAGTCTATAAATGCTACAGCGTATGGCGTTTTGTATTCTGCTGCTTTTTCTTTCAACTAATTTTTGTGAACAGTTTATCAATGCTGTTGAGTAGGCTTATAGGCCTGTAGTTGTTGAGGTATTCAGGATTTCCTTTTTTATGTAGAAGCATTATGATGACCGTGTTCCATTCTTCTGGGATTCTGCTCTGTGTTAGACACAAGTTGAACAAATTAGCTAGCTTTTTGTTGATGATCTCACCAGCTTTTTTGAGTAGATCGATGGTAATGTTTTCTGGTCTAGGTGCCCCCCCCCCTTTTTTTGTTTGATGGCTTGTTTTACCTCCCATGGTGTAACTTCTGGGAAGTCCTCGAAATGATTGTCAGCATCTTACGTATCCTGGTCGTTGCTTAGTTGCCCATGTCTTGAAGACTAGAGTTTTTGATAGAATCCTTGGGTGCGTTCGACAATTCCGTTTCTGTTGTTATGTCTCCGTTTTTTATCGAGTATGCTAGTTATCTATTACTATCCTATACTGGGTGCTTTGTTTATAGCTCTGAAGCCTCGCCATTTTTCGAGAATGGTTTTGATGATTGTTGTCATGTACCTTCTTTTGTCTTCTCTTTGTTTCTTTTTTAATGTTTTGTTTATTTCGGCCTCCTCTATTCTTCCCTTGTTGTTTTTAGTGGTTTGATTTTATGCACTTTCAATGAGTTTCCTGGTTTCGTCTGAGATTTTACTGATGGTCCATGTGTTTATTTAGCGTGTGTCGAAAGAAACACCTGCAACTCGTAATTTATCAATTCTCTCGTGATAATCTTTGTGCCTTTAGGAAGAAGGATTGTGGAAAATTTACACTCGCAAACCGGTCATACAATATTTCTAAAAGTTCCAAATAAATTGCAAGGAAATTTTGAGAAACGGTAAGGCGCTAAATATTAAAGGGTTTCCGGAATTTTGGACAAGATCTAGAAATTCGTTTTTTGGTTGAGAAATATCTATCTGTATTCTCTGTATTCGGCCCTATTTATCGTCACGATATCTCTAGAAGTTCCAAATAAATCATGATGAAATTTTGTGGGGCGGTGAGACATTGAGCAAAAAAGATGTTCCTGCATTTTGAAGTGCATCTAGAAATTAGTTTTTGATTGAGATATATTTTTCCTTTTCAATATTTTATACATTTTTATATTCACTTCTCTCTCTGTCTGCACAAAAGTTACATTTCATTTCGGAGATATTTTTGCGTTCTTTTTTATAAATTTTGTATTCACTCCTGTCCTTCCACACGATATCTCCTAAATTTCTTGAATTTCGATGAAATTTCGTGGAAGGATTGGGCATGTATTATGTATGATATAAGTGAACTATAGATATTTAATAATATCTATTAGAAAACTAAAATGGCAATGAAATGATCAGGTAGCAAGAATTTCGGACCACTGTGGATCCCTAGAAATCATATGCAAAACTGTAACCAGCAAAATATAAGATAGTGTATCGCAGTTGACAAGTTCAGAAAGTACTAGGTCTTCCATGCCATTAATAGAGGGGTCTGGCAAATTTGGGGGAAGGTCTGTGCCCAATGACGACGCTAAAAGGCTGATGATGATGACAATAATTATGATATATGAAATTCAGGAAGTTTCTGCATATTCAGTTTTAAAAAAGATTATAGCAATGGATTCCCTATGTATGGAGACCTACCAAAGCATTTCATGCGAATTTTTACCTTGTTCAGTCCTTCAGAATGTACATAGATACATTTAGCTTTGTGGTGGCAGGCATCTTCGATTTTTCAAATTTAGGTATTGTCAACAATTCTAAGCTGAGCATACGGCAGATTTGGATTCAGCACCTTCCAATAACCCTAAAAACATTGTTTGTCATAACTCTACACAATTTTCTTTCAGCGCTTTAAAAGCACATTTTCAGAAATTCTGTCATGTCTATATCAAAAATGTAACAATGCTGAATAATTAAATAGACTGTTATGATGAAAACATTTTTGTCGGTTGCATTACTGCCAAATTGATACATTTTTTTAACGTAATTGAGAGAAACAAAGTAAGTAGTTTACTGTAGGAATAGGACGAGAAAGAGAGGGGTGATAGTGAGGGGGTTTTAAAAAATAGAATAAAGAAAGGATGGGAAAGAAAGTTACTAGGGATGTAGGATTAGAAAAAAGATTGAAAAGAAAGTCACGTTGTTTAATAAGAGGCTAGGAAGGAAGTGAACAAAAATTTTCCTATCTAAATTTTTGCATAAAAGAAAAATAATCCATGTTTATATAATGTTAGAAGAGAAAAGAGGCATGATAATGGATTCTCTGAGTTGCCAGTTTCCAAGGACCTAGGTAGTAAAGAACTTGCGTGTCTGTCTTAATATCCAACTGTTCTATATTGTATAACTTTTTCAGGATCGAGCCCACTGCTCCAAATACATGTACGACTTTCCCTAAATTCTTTGAATTTCCATTCTTAAGGTCGCATATTTTTCAACTTTCTTTATTTCTTTGTGTGCAATGTTTTTGTCTGCGGGTGTTGCATCATTAATTATGAGATACTCTCTCTTTCTTATATCATGTGCAATGTCTATCTATTATGTCTGGTCTACGGTGTTCCATTACCCTATCCGTCTCTGACACTTTAGTTCACCAGTTTCATTTAACACATTCTCTGGTATATAATTGTACCTCACTAATCTGAAGTGTTATAGCATTATTTTTTTACAGAGTGCCCAGTATAAATTGAGCCAGACCTCATCATATTTTTGCTTGTATTCATTGTGGGTCAACATTTTACAACTGGTCGCAATGTGATTAACATTTTCCATCCGCTCATTGCACTGAAGACATTCATCTTTAAATATGTATGATATATTTCCTTTTCTACTGCGTTAGCTTTTAATGCTTGGTCTTGATCAGCAACCTATTCTTTCCTTTCTCTTTTCAAATCTCCACTCCAAAGCGACTTCCACGGCCGTCAATTTTTTTCTTTTCTTTAGTATACCTGTGGAACTACCCATACACTCGTATTCTTTTAAATGCTTCCTTCCTTTCGTGAGCTAATCTATTTTGATATTCATTCTTTTTTGGGGGGTTAGCACTATCAATTCCTATTTTTACAATAGCATATGGAAGAACTTCATCATTTTCACAAGTTACTTGTTAACTGATCTTCTTTCTCCATCCACACAGTCAGCAGTGCTAATAAGTTCTCTTCCTCAAGCATTCCTTTTCATTTATAAACGACTTATATTTGCCTTACGATGTAGCACTCCTGTCTAACACTTCTAATTCACCTTTTGTCATGTTTACTAATCCAGCACTATAATGCATTACAGCAACTGCCCTTGTGTTGGTAGCATTTATCAAATTTTCGGAAATCAGTTTGGACTTCAATAGAAGTTTAAGTCATTTTAAGTAGGTTGTTTTTTCTTCTTCGTTCCCCTATGTATAATATCATCAGGTTCTAAAATTTGTTTTTTAATCGATGAACTATTCCACTAGATTTGGCTCTCTTCTTTCTATTCAGTACCAAGGGTTACATTCAGATACACCGAACCCCACTCCAATATCACTGCAAAACACCTTTACTGTTTGAACGAGTGAATTGACCTCTTTCCCAGATATTCCAAATCCTTCTTAGCCATCCATAAAGAATAGATGATTAAGGAATGGTGTGATTTTACCTAATTTGTAGCTGATGTTGGCTTTTTAGGTGTCAATAGGATCAATATTAATGCAATGGCAAGTATCAATTGGAAAAAAGAGTCACCCTCAATATCCCAGCAATTTGCGGTCAACTAGTAAGTTAGTTTCCCAGTCATAACACTGCAGAGGAGATCGATGAGGTTTCCAGCTACCACAAACATTCCAAGTGTCTCGACAATCTAGAAATGGGGTAAGAAATCTAGCCACGCAATACATAGATTGATATGTTGGTGTTTCCAGTTCTTTAGTATCATTTTGTCAATGATCAGTTGGTCCTTGGTACCTTTCGGGTCTTTCCCAAAAGCGTTCTGTTCACTAGGCAGTGAGTCATTATTTTGACAGTGCCTGGATGTTTTCTGTGTAGCACATTATCGAAGTGGCATTTGCACTATTTTCAAATATGCGTTGTGGCATTTTATATCACACACACACACACACACACACACACACGCACACATATATATACAAGTATATATATATATATATATATATATATATATATATATATATATATATATATACATATAGATAGATAGATAGATAGATAGATAGAGGCATAGATATATATCAGAAGCAACAGCAGTCATGAGTCCACTGTTGGACAAAGGCCTCTCCCATCTCTATAAGGAGGACGATTACATTAAAATCTGCTTTGTCTTAGCGGTAAACTTGTCGATCTCATCTTTCCATCTCTATTTTCCTTGATCAATTATTTGTACGAGATCTTTCACCCTGGTCTCCTCCTTGATCCATGCTTATCTATTTCTATCGCTAAGAACTATTCCTAATATCTCGCTTTCTGTTGCCTCAGTGCTATTCTGAGTTTCATTCCATAGTCTCTTTCTAGGTTTATCTCCTGGCCAAATTAAATGTATTTTCAACTTCTTTCAATGCTTCACCGTCTATTCTTATGGTCTTTTTCTAAACTTTATCATTGAACATTACTTATCCCTACTTTTGCTTTGTTCATCTTGAATCCATTTTTTTTAGTTTTCTCTATTTAGATCACTTAAATTTGTAGATCCTCAACTGTTTATGATATTAATTCATTGTCATCACAGTATCTCAAATTTTCCAAATATTCTGTGGTTTTCCCAGTCAGTTTTCCGAAAGGTGGTTCGAGGCTTGCTGTAAAGAGTTTTGGTGGTATTACATCCCTTCATCTCATTTGTTTTCTAATCTTTACCTGGTTAGTATCTTAATGAAGTTTACAATTACTTTTATAATTAGGTCAAGGTTTTAAAGTTATTACGAAAACTTTCAATACAGTACGGAAACAAATAACTAGTATATTTGAAGAAAGTAGAGACGTAATGACAGACAGAAACCAGATCGTCGAACGTACCCCAAAATTCAATCAAAATCTCTACTCTTTTGAATAAGGACCACGGAATAACGAACAGGATGTGCAAGACACGAGCAATCAGTTCGGAGATTTCACAGAAGTTATGTCATGGGAACTGAAACGAACCATCAAACAAACAAAGAAAGGAAAAGCCCTTCGACCAGATAACACCACCATCAACCTAATCAAAAAAGTTGATAAGGATATAACAAGGTAACTAGCCATTCTTTTCAACTATTGCCAGAAACAAAGTAAAATCTCAGAAGATTTGAACACTGCAATCATAAAGTTGTAAGAAGAAACCCGAAACACCGCCTCAATAAGTCTACTCAACTGCATCTATAAACTTTCCATCAAAGTTATCATCAACCGAATCACCAAAGCGCTTGATGAAAACCAACCACAGGAACAAGCTAGCGTTAGAAGAAGCTACTCAACCATGAACCATGTCCATCCAATAAAAAAGACTAAATGAGAAGATAGCAGAATATAAAATGCCACTCACTGTAGAATTTATCGACTTCAAGAAGGCTTTCGACTTTCATCGAATCTATCATCCAACAAGGTATAGACCTTGTATATATCAGAGTACCGCAACATATATACATCAGACTACACAAAGATTAACAGCCCTTTCAGCTCCAAAAAGGGGTAAGACAAGGTGATTCCAGCTCGCCCAAACTCTTTACAGCCTGCCTCGAGATAATTTTCCGAAACCTAGACTAGGAAAACAAAGGAATCAGAATAGACGGTAAATATTTAAGCATATTTGCAGACGATATCGTCCTTTTTGGAGGGAACCTTCACAACCACTAACTCATGCCAAATGAACTGAATGAAGAAAATAAGAAAGTTGACCTTCGCATGAACTTCAGCAAAACAAAGGTTATGTGCAACAAACATGTCAGAAATGTATACACAACGATCAAAATCGAAAACGCAAAACTCGAGGATGTAGACCACTACATCGACATCATGCTCAACCTCACATGGAGAGATCACAAGACAGCATAATATAGTAAGGTGAAAACAGGAGTCCGAGACATCATTAATTCCATTAGCAAATTCAAATGGCAATTGGCTGGTCATGTTGCGAGAATGGCAGACAACTGCTGGACATCACGACTCACAACTTGGATCCCAAGAGATCACATACGAAACTGAGGCCGGCAGAATAAAAAATGATGGGCAAACTAGACAAATTCAGGAAGTATTGGCTCTGCGACATCCATGATATAGAGATCTGGCAGATCCAGGGGACAGTCTACGTCCAACGATGGACACTAAAAGGCTGCTGCTGATGATGATAATTTTCATTGTCTATGTAAGCCAAACAAAGTTGTTTGCCGTAGTATGATGTCTTTTCGATTAGCTAGATTGATGTGTTTTTGTGGTCCATTGTCGGATATTCACTTCTAGAGTTCGTGCAGTTGGTTATATCAAAAGTATTTGTTAGTTTACGTGTAAGTTTTTTCGAGAACAGTTATTAAAGTAATAGGACGGTAATTGCCACGGTCTTTATTTTCTATTAGATCTATTTTTAGGATGTAATTTTATTTTCATGGCATACGGATGCTTTTAGTGTTCTTCAGTTATATTGTTAATATTTTGTTCGTACTTTAGTTAATTTCACCCTTTCTGTCCTTTAATGCAAGCATATGCTTCTCGCCAGAGTGATCTGAAGTTTTAATGCGTTTCAAGCACTTTCCTATTCTGATAGATATCACTATCCTCTCCATGTTTTCTTCTTTTCATCTGGTCTCAGTTTTTGTTCTCCTCCTTTAGTTTATGGAAGCAACAGTAAAGTCAATAATAGCAAAATACGAAGTTCAAGTGGGTTTGCAATTGAATCCTTGACACCAAGATGACCGATAATGCCGGTTACCGTATCTCAGTCTATTAATTGTGATTGAGACATTCTATAAGACCTCTGCATATCTTCAGGGCTGGTCCAAGCCTTTTTGGATCCTAAGCAGGAATTGATTCTTGGGACAACGTTAGTCAGAGAGCCCGGAGCGATCGCTCAGGTCGCGTATACCTCGGATCAGCTCTGTATGTCTCATTTATATTTTTTGTTTTGGAAAATGTTTTTGCAATAAAAACGCGCTCTTCGTGTGTACGAGTTTGCTCACCGCACTTATTGATATTTATCTGATCAGCCAAAAGGTTATTTGAAATAAAGAAATATTTAGATAGTTATAGAGTAAATATCTTTGCTTAGATTCCTAGTATCCATGCGCACAGAGGAGATAACGCATGTTAACGTTAAAAGTTCATCTCCCCTTGAAAGAATAACATCGTTATTGCTTTGAATGTATTGAATTGTTAAAATGTTTATATCAGTTTGCCGTTCTTAACATTGAGTAGGCGAGTGTTTGAAACGTTGAAGGTTTGAATGGAAATAAAGCTTTCATTTATTTTATTTGTACACTGTTTTCAACATTGAGTGTGTGAAACGTTTAAGTTTATGTAGAAATTAAGTTGTTTTTTTTCTGTTGAAATGGTGAGATAAGCCATGTTTCATTTGAAGGCTATCCGGAGTTATTTTCATTTTAGGCTCAGACACTAGAAAACAACCAATGTTTTGTACTGTGTAATATTATTGACTACCCTATTAATCCTGCCTCACACTGAATACGTGAAGATATCAATAAATATCCAGATATATCATTTTTTAAACAAACCACAGTTCATGAATGCTATCAGACTAACATATAACAATTGCAGTATTTGTTGAACAGTTTTTATTTTGCTGAAACAAGTTGAGTTTGTTTCGACTGCAAATCAATAGGGCACATCGTCCGAGATTATCCATCCCCACCAACAAAGTTGTATTCCATATTTCCGTCTTTTTGTGTAAACAAAATATCTCAAAAAGTACTCAATGAATTTCAATTGAATTTTGATAGGCAACGGAAGGAGGGAGAGCTGGTTGGGTTTCATAGCAGATCCATCCACAATTACCTCTTCTACATTATAGTTATATGGTCCAAACCACATAATATTGCCAGGATTTTTTTAATGATAGAAAGATATTTTTTCGTTTTCGCCAACATTGATGCATACGCTCATGACTCTCCACACGATATCTACAAAGGCATGAAATGGATTTCAAAGTAAGTTTGTGGAGGGTTGAACAATAGGCTACGGAAGAACTGATCAAATTTTGGAGCCGATCTAGGCACAATTACCCCTCTTATATCAGAATTATACGTCCGAACCACATACGCCCAGATTTTATGTCTGTTCATACGATATCTTCAAAAGTTCTCCATGAGTTTCAATAAATTTTTTGTGGGAGAACTGATTAAATTGTGCATTTCAACAAATTATTATGTGTTTTTTATAGATAAAAATTATACAGGCACTCTCCGTTATAACGTAGATGTTGGGGTCCAAGAAAGATGGAATCGCGTTATAAGCAAACCATGATCGATTTAGTTATTTTGTTGCTAAATCTAGCTTTTGAATCAACATTGATATATTAACTGGGGTCCACTTGCGTTATAATGTAAATCACATTCTAATGTGGGAGACCCGTGATAAGATGAAGGATGATATGAATAACAAAAAAGCTGGAAGTATTCAATCAAAATTTGACCAATTTAAAGCAATAATTATTTTTCAAGGATTCTCAAAGTGTGGTTGATTCGGTCCGAAAATTCCTGTACTGTTCAAAACCACTTTATTCAAATTTTATTACAATTTATGGTGAGTGTAAGTTTTTCAAGATATACTTAGTTACATTAATTTGTACAGCAATACCTCAACCGTACAATACCAAAACCTAACAGAAGTACACATTTCGAGATATTCCTGAGTAGCAATCGCTGCATTCGTACAACAGTCTTTATTTTGCTAAAAAAATAATTCAATCAGTAAATTGAAGTCTCATGTCTTGAACGATGATTTTAATGAATACTCTTTACAGATCATCTTTTTAAAAAAATAAACTAAAGCAGTGTCCGTTCCAAAGGTGGATATTTGGAAGTGGTCAGACTTTATGGAGCGTGGAGCAGCCTATACTTCGGTTGCTTCTTCCCAGAGTGGCCAATTTAGATATTTTATAACTAAATTAGATAATTCGATTTTTTTTATTTATTTGTATTAGATTATTCGAGAACCATTGATAACACTGTCGAGTAATCACTGTGCACACTTAGACACACAGATTTCTTCAATTGCTAAGGTCGTTAGATGTTAATCTACCGTATTTACTCGTTTACAATGCGATTTTGAATATAATGTGACCCCATCTTTATAGCTAAAAATCAGTCATCTATCAATCTATAATTTTAAAATAAGTATAATGCTACCTCAAAATCTCAACCAATTTTTTTAGAAACCGTAAACTAAAACTTTCAGGATAGGTTTCTTCAGTTTCCAAGTTGGTCTGTCTGTCTGGCTGGCTGGCTACGAATGTGTGTGTGTAAATATCAAAAGTACGGGCCGCACCAATGGAGCTAGAGAGCAGGAAATTTAAACATTTGCTCCTCATTGTGTCTAGAAAAATAATTTTTTTAATGGTGAGGTCAATTCGCAAAGTAAGTTTATGTTAAATTAATCATCTAGTTTATTTCTTAAGATTCAGACATTTTTAGATCACTACCCAACAAAACGTACCTCATTCAGGGATCTCCCTTTTTCCAAAATTTTCAACTGGTCACTCTTGTATTTTCTTTACGCTACATTTCCATTTTTACGAAAGGTGAAAAAAGATAATAGCAATTGTTTTCAGCGAGTTGTTACAAAAGCAGCACACAGCCCATTCTTCTCTCTGCTAAACGTCCGTCTCATGCACCTTCCATCACCCCAACCCCCGACGATCCAGCCAAGCACATCATTATCACCATATTTCGGGTCTTGAAATGCTCATAAATTTACCCATGTGAAATAATAGTAATTACTTCTTAGCTTTACACAATTTCAGGTACGAAAGGTTTTTATGCGAACGTTCCACAGTCGGATAACAGGGAAATCTGTACCACTAAACGTCTATGTACAAGGGAGTGGGCATAAGAGGCAACACATTTTCAATTTCAGTATGTTTCTAAAATCTCTATTATCCCAGAGGTGCCAGTTTTTTGGTCGTCGTTATTTGGTGAAACTAGAAAAAAGTCAAGTCGAACAAAGTCGGTCTCTGGTTTGTTTGTTTGTTTGTTGACTTGAAAGGTCATGTTTCCTGTGTCTTTCTGAGTGATTGACATACAGACGTCGCGGCACCCTTACACACGCCAGGAAATGGAAACGCACTTTCTCTCAGGACAGACAGGATCATTTCCCTCAGTTGGATACGCATTAAATTCGAAATGCCAAAGTTATTTTTTTAATTTAATAATCTGTGAGTAGCTAAACGGTTTACACCATAGAGAATTGGATCGTCGAACCGGGTTCAAACTCTTGCCAAGCATGAATCCATCCCTCTTCTCCTCTCAGCTATTAGTAAAATGACAGGGCTCCCTAGCTTTGGGTAGTCACTAGTCTATGAGAAGGACTACTTTGTATTCAAAACCACGGAGAAATAAATGGGAAAACACTCTACAATCTCCCATCCAAGAATAATCATGGCATTGCATTGTTTACAGATGTAAAAAAAAAAAAAGCAATAATCTTGTGTGTGTACGCATGCAGCACTTTGTTCGTAGACAGTGACTGTTGTGAGAAAAAAAAAAGGAAATAAATGATTGGATAAAGTGGATTTACACTCTACGAGTCATAATTATCTTTGTATCGTATTCTTCAATATGAAATATCGTTTTTAACTGCAAAATAAGTCGGCAGTTCTCAGAATGGCAGCCATTTTTTGTCAAATACAGATTCAAATAAGCCAACAGCGTTTGCAAGGAAATAAGTGACCAGAAAAGTAAGATTGTTGAAGAAGAAAAGGCAGCTTCCTTTCTTCGTTAGAACTCTGGGTTTTCTTTCCTTTTCTTTTTTACGTCACACTATGT
>OY735213.1:427500-465000 GCA_963457665.1 Thysanoteuthis rhombus
AATATGAGATGAGGGCTGGAGACCTGAGGAAACTTTAATGTCACTTGGCCTCAAACAATAACCACCGGGCAACTGGTGTGAAACCGTGATCAGTAGCACTGCTGTGGACTGTAGGAGAGTGAGAAAGAGGATTACAGATTTGTTGTCTCTCAGCGGTGACCACCCGGCAACTTGTGGAGAAATGCTGCTGCTGCTGGTGTGAGATTCCTAATAATAATAATAATAATAATAATAATAATAATAATAATAATAATAATAATAATTATTATTATTATTATTATTATTATTATTATTATCATTATTATTATTATCATTATTATTATCCCAGTTGTTAGCAATGGCCTAACAGCTAGGAAAAGGCATGGAGGAGACGGTACGAACCACATTGCTGCTGAAAATAAGAAGAGAATACCTTAGTAGGAAAAGGAAATGTAATATTTTATCAAACTAAACAGCAGGAACATTGTAAAAGGAACGAACACATGGACTGTATCGGTAATAGGGTATACAGGACCATTCTTTGTATGGAGAAAGGAAGAACTCCAGTCAATGGACCGGTGAACAAAGAAACCTTGTGACAATGCTTAAAGCCTTACACCTCAAAGATGACACAGATAGAGCGTAAACCACATGACTAGAGAATGTAGTTGACCGACCCAGAAGAAGTATAAACACAGACATGATAGAGTAGCAACAGTGATACCCTGGGAACTGAGTAAATGAATGGTATTTAACCATGCGAAAAACAGCATAAACCGGAGTCAGTCCTAGAGAAATGAAACCTCAAATTACTTTGGGACTTGGACATCCAAACTGACCACACCATCTAAGCAAGAAGACCGGACCTAGTAATCGTAAAGAAGAGGAAAATCTGCCAAAAAATAGACTAGGCTATGCCTGTAGACTATAGAGTAAATAGGAAAAAGAGTGAAAAACTAGAAAAAATATCAGGACCTGGCAAGAGAACTGAAGAAGACGTGATACATGAAAGTCAAGGCAGTGCCAGTAATAGTAAGTGCACTCGGAACCGTGACAAATACACTGAAGGCGAGATTGGAGGAACTAGGTGTAAAGAGAAGGGCTGAAACTGTGCAGACCACAGCAGTGCAAGGTACTGCACGGATACAAAGGGAAATGCTAGAAATATGAGATCTACGACCCCAGCTGTTAGTAGTAGCTTAACATAGGAGGAGGAACAAACCCAAAATACCCAAATGGTGGTGGAAGTACGAACCAAAGCACTGCTGTGTAAGGTGAGGTGGGAGGAAGGCTGAAGACCTGAGGAGATTTACCTTCACTCAGCCTTCAGTGATAAACACCGGGCAACCTGCTGTGGACTGAGAATGTGGAGGGGATACATGGAGACTTGAAGAGACTTGCTGTCACACAGTCTCCAGCTGTAGCTAACAGGCAACTGGTGTGAATAATAATAATAATAATAATAATAATAAGAGAATACCTTAGAAGGATAAAGAAAATATTAAAGACCAAATTGAACAACAGAAATCTAATAAAATGAATGAACACCTGGGTTGTATCAGTAGTGAGATAAACAGGACCATTCCTAGGATGGACAAAAGAAGAATTCGAATCAATGGACAGGCGAACAAGGAAACTTATGACGATGCATAGAGCCTTACACCCTAGAGATGACATAGATAGACTATACGTTAAGAGAAAAGAAGGTGTCAGGGGGCTCATCAGTATAGAGGACTGTGTCCAGAGAGCTAGAGCCGATCTATAAAAGTACGTGCGAGCAAACAGCGAAGACATCATAAAGAGTGCACGAAACAGTGCAACACACAACAAAGTAAAAAAAACAATTGAACAGCACAACAAAATAGGAAAGAAAAATGGGAAAAGATAAAATTGTACGGAGAGTTCAAAAGACAGATACAAGATGTGGCAGACGACAGATCATGGACATGGTTACGGGAAGGAAACCTGAAGAGAGAAACGGAATCGCTCATCATGGCAGCTTAAAACGAAAGCATCAGGACAAACTATATAAAAACAAAAATCGACAGAACACAGACAAACAGCGAGTCCCGCCAGTGCGGTGAAAGAGATGAGACTGTAAATCACATAACTAGTGAATGTAGTCAACTCGCCCAGAAGGAGTTTAAGCACAGACACGATAGAATAGCAACAATGATACACTGGGAACTGAGTAAACGAATGGGATTCAACCATGCAGAAAAGTGGTATCAGCACGAATCGGAGGCAGCCCTGGAGAATAGCAACCACAAATTACTCTAGGACTTTGACATCAAAACCGACCACCTCATCCAGGCAAGAAGACTGGACTTGGTAATCGTAGACAAGAGGAAAACCTGCCAAATAGTAGACGTGGCTGTACCTGTAGACCATAGAGTAAAGAGGAAGGAGAATGAAAAACTGGAAAAATACCAGGATCTAGCGAGAGAACTGAAAAATATATGGAACATGAAAGCCAAAGTAGTGCCAGTCATAATTGGTGCACTAGGAACTGTCCCAAAGACACTGAGGGGGCGAGGCTGGAGGAGATCGGGATAGAGGAAAGGATTGACACTGTACAGACCGCAGCACTGCTCGGAACTGCGCGGATACTGAGGAAAATGCTAGAAATATAAAGACTGCAACGTTAATTGTTAACTGTGACCTAACAGAGGAAGGGAAATGAAAGCGGAAATGCAAACTGCAGCACTGGCATGATAGGCGAAAGAGAGAAGAGACGTTGGCTGAAGACCTGAGGGGACTTATTGTCACTCAGCCTTCAGCAATGACCACTGGGCAACCGGTGAGAAACTGTAAACCGCAGTATTACTGCGACCTATGAGTACTAGGAGAGAAGGGCTGAAGACTTGAGGAGACTTGCTGTCACTCAAACTCCAGCGGTTACCATCAGGCAACTGGTGTGGGATTGCAAATAATAATAATAATAATAATAATAATAATAATAATAATAATATATCATTATTATTATGATCATGCGTATTTGAAATGATCTTCCAGCTTACTGTTTCCGTAAACTAGTGAATCGGTCTTTCCAATACTGCATTTCTATATTACTCATTTCTTTTACCTGTATATACAGCTGTGCTGCAGCTATATTTGGCAGTCAGTCTAGAAGAACTGAATGAAGGAAGCAAGAAAGTTGGTCTGCACATGAAATTCAGTAAAACAAATATATTCGAGGGGGAGCCGCAACGATGAAAAAAAAAAGATTTGAAGAATGTAGACCATTACATCTACGCAGGACAACGAATCATCATGAAATCCTCAAAAGAAGAAGAAAGCAAGCGAAGAATCACCCTAAGATGACAAGCCTTGAGAAGAACAAGCTCAAACTCTAAGACCAAGAAAATCCAGCGAGCCCTGAAAAGAAGGGAATACAACCAATGCATCCTCCCAATAGTCCTCCCAGTAGTCACCTATGGTGCTGAAACATGGAACCAAACATACAACGTACGAGGGAGTCAATCATACTAAACATCAGATGGATATATCACAAGGCAGCACAATAGATTAGGGAGAAAACAGGATTCCAAGATATCATAGAATCCATTCGAAAAACCAAATGGCAATGGACTGGTCATGTAGCGAAAATGTCAGACAACCGCTGGACATCACAACTCACAACATGAATCCCCAGAGATCACTTACGAATCTGTGACAGGCAGAATATAAGATGACGAGACGAACTAAACAAATCCAGGAAGTATTGACTCTGCGATACTGAGATCTGGTGAATCTTGGGAAAGGTCTATGTTCAACAACAGTCGAAAGGATGATGATGATGAAGATAATGATGATGATTATCATCATATCTTAATGTTTACGAAGATCCGTTTCAAATTCTGTAGATTGCTCACTGAGTTTTATTGGTAAAATATTGATTCACTACATTTTATGAGATATGAGAGATAGGCTGTACATTTGTCCAAGACAAATCCCATCATTGGTATAGCTGAAGGATGCAGCATCTGTGATTCTTGTGGTACAAGATATTGGAGTTAAAATAAAGCAATACACACAAAGACACACACTCATTTACACACATGCAAAACTGACGGCGACAAAAATGTTTGTAAAATTATATACTGACAAAAACCCAGAACAAATTTTTCACAATGTTATGAACTGCAGTTGGGATTGTTCCCATTCAAAGATTATGAAATTGTGAAACCAAATTTATTGTGACTTTCCATCAGTGCATAATTTCATTTTAGCTCTGTTTTATTTTAATATAGAACACTTTATCTATAAAAACATTTCACTTGCAGTATGTAAACACACACACACACACACACACTCGCGTATATCTATATATCTATAAATATATATATATATATATATATATATATATATAAAGAGAGAGGAAGAGGTAGAGTCTTACGAAAAATCATATAATGGAAATTCAAATAGATCTGTGAGTCTTTTTCATATGATAGTGTTCATGTGTATATTCATAATCGTCGTCCACTTATACCCACACCAAGTTTATCATGGTGTTAGCTTATGCATGGGCAACTTGTCTGCAAGACGTTGGTGTGATTTGGTAGAGGATTAGACCACAGAATACAAAATCTGAAGCGACTATATCATCTGTGGGTCACATGGTGATAAGTCTCATCACATAGGGATCTTCACTCTTTGTTAGAGATCTTGATATCTGTCATATTTATATATCATATTTTCAGTAAATGAAGAAACCCTTTATGCAATCTTCCTTTTTTAATGCAATTTTTGCATAATCCAAAATGCATTACTAATCATAAACGTGTTCCATCATAGGAGCAGAGAGGGCCATGGCCATTAAAATAAGAAATAACTTTCATGTCATTACTTAAACGAAAGGTTAGTTAGGTTAATAAAGGATTAGGGAGAAAGAATGCAGAAAAGAGAGTTAAGTAGTTTAATAAGAGGGTAGAAAGAAAAAGGAAGGAAAGGATTAATTTGATAGTTTAAGAAGAGATTGGAAGAAAGCAGATAGAAAAGAAAGTTAGGCAGTTCAATAAAAGTGTAGACCCGGAAAAGAGAGAACAGAAAGGTATTTTATTTAAAGGAGTGAGAGGAAAATGAGAAGATTCATGCAAATGGTGAGAAGAGAAAAGGCATGAAACAACAGATAATCTTAGTTTTCAACACCTTTGGACTTTCCTTGAGTTCAAATAGTTACCATTACTTTGCATGCAATTTTTGGAAGAAAATTTTGTTAGATTATTTTTTAATGGTCCAAAGCGGATAATCCTTGATCATTGAATACAATTGTGTCAGTCTGATAGTCCTGATTTTGTTTCATGATAATGAACCATTCTTAACAGCAACGGTTACAAAATTCAATTCCTGGCAAAATCTTAATGCAATGTTAAGTGAACTGAATGTCATCACTAAACAAATAACATTGTTGAAAGCCATGCATCGTTAGTTTTCCCATCTTTGTCGATAAATTTAATTGCCAACGCGTCTTGGTTGGCTTCTTTTTTTAATAAATTCTTTCACTTTCTACATTTCAAGACCAATCACTGTGGCACTCGCCCTTCGATAAGCCACGGTATAATCCACTGCTGAATCAATCAAGGATGGTACCACTAAGACTAGAGTTAACCTACGGATTTCGGCTAAATCTCGTTGGATACTAGTTTTCGGAAAATCACCAATGTTAAGCAACAGCGAACCCGGTCGGTACCTACATGGGTGACCATCGGAGGATACCATGCTTCGGAAAGACTGTCAAGCCGGAAATGGATCTTACTAAGAATCGCTCGTGTAACTAACCTTGCGACACCATAGATCAGGGTGTTAGTGGAGAACGATAATGCATAAATTCATTTCAAGTGTGTTGTAAGCTTTCATTTATTCCTGAAAATCAGGTTAGTTATACAAATATGAGCCAAAACGTTATGACCACTAGCCTGATAAAAAGTCTCCGATACTCAACGTTTGAAATAGAGGACTCTCCAATTTGTATCAGTTCAGTCCCTTTCCGGCTACACAATCAGTGGCAGGTTCGATTCCCGCATATGTATATAAATATGAAGATATGATTTGGCAAATAAAAAAAACTGATCCATTTCATATATTTAGTTTTTTTTCCAATTTGTCAAATCATATGAATTATACACTGTCGGAAAGATCATTCCATGGATATACATTTCCCCCCCCCCCAAAAAAAATCATCTCATAGAAACAAAAAAATTCCGTGATTTTCTTCATGAGCAATAACTTGTAGATAGATATACGTGTATGAATTCTTCGTTTCTAAAGATGATTTCTTGTGTAACGAAGTGTGAAAACCTTGAAAAAAAGATTTGATTCCTCTGCCATTTTTTTTTATCCCCAAGACAAATCATTCCAAACAAAGAAATTATCCATTTTAGATTGATTCAACTGTTATGTCAATGTGACCCAAGAAACTAATTTTCAAAGTTTCATTATAGAAAAAAGGACGCAGAAGACTTTACTGATGTAAAACGCGCAAAAAAAGCAAGGCCTTGTCGGCTACAAAATTGTGTAAAAAAATCTAATTCGGTTATAATATCAGCCGAGTTGAATAATCGAATGAATCTAATAAATATGTAATTGCGGAGAGAGTAGCAATGATGTAGCCATGTATACTGCCAGTTGGGAAAACTATACAATAATGCTCCGCTTAGCTCTTCTCCGTTTAGCGCTGATTCGCTAAACCGGTCTTTCTCAAATATTTTTGTAATGAATAAATAATGTTAAATTTACGGAATAAATAATAAGAGACAGCATCATGAGCAATCTACGAAATAATTGCACTCTGTATCATGTACCAATATATACTCCTGATCAAAAATTCAAGACAACTTGAAAAATATCTTATAAGAAACATTTTTTAATGATAGATTTTAAACTCCTCCCATTTAAGGTTACCAATATTACAACCTAAAAGGTTATGGAAACAAAAGCCAAATTCCAAACATTTTATTCAGAAATTGGCTTTTTTATAAAATAAGGCGTTTTACACTTGATCAAAATTATAAGACCAGAGACATAAATTCTTCGAAATTGTACAAAAAATTTACGAAAACATTCAACAACCAAATGAAATTATGACTTCTACTTCCACTGGTTTTAATGACTTCAAAAATTCTTTGGGGCATGCAAGAAACTAGCGTTTCCACTAAGGTGCGGGGGATGTTGCTCCAGCTTTTTCGTAAACTTTTTGTACAATTTCGTCGAATTTTTGTCTCTGGCTTTTTGTTTCAATAACCTTTTAGGTTGTAATATTGGTAACCTTAAATGGGAGGAGTTTAAAATCTATCATTAAAAAAAAGTTTCTCTTAGAAAATTTTCAAGTGGTCTTAAATTTTTGATCAGGATTGTACATTGACACCTGGAAAGCAGATACACAATATTAATCTATTCCATTTTGTTGAGGCTCAACCATGGCATCGTATACAGGTAAAGCTCTTACTTCACCTGCTTCTACGTTGGACGACTCCTATTCCAAAGGAGAGGAGTTTCACAATAAATCCCAGATAGTCCATTTTCTCGGAATCCATCTTGTGTAAAATAGGAGTTTTCCCAATATTTTCAAATGATTGCAGACACAATCTCTATTCATTCTAGGTTATATTTACTCCCTGTAGTACTGTTTCCTTTAGGAACGCATTTCTTATTGACGTATCTAAAACCAAAACTGAGGTATTACTGTATCTAATTATGTAATAACATAAGCTGATTCGGTTATTCAAATGAATCTTATCAATATGTAATTTTAGAGAGAGTGGCGATGAGATAGCTATGTACATTAATACACCGCTTAGCGCTACTCTGTTGAGCGCTGATTCGCTAAAGCGCTCTATTTGAATATTTTTTCGTATAAATTTAGTGATGTTGAATTTCCAAAATAATGAATGAGTGATGTATTGTAACATCATGGACAGTCTATAAAATAACTGTATAAAAATCTCGTTCTGGCTCAACAATCATATATTTTCAGATGATTGCTGACACACGTCTCTATTCATGCTGCTCTTATAATAACCCCGAAAAGCGTTGCTCGTTATGGCTGCTTTTTGAGAACGTATATAGAGCAAAATCCGAGATATTACTGTTTCTAATTATTTTATGATATACGCTGAGTCGAATATTCACATGAATCTTATTGATATGTAATTGTACAGAGAGAGAGAGAGAGACAGAGACAGAGGGGGGAGAGGGGGTACAGTGACATAGCCATGCACATGGATAGTTTGGGAAGCATGAAATATAGCAATTCAGCATAAACTAGAAAGCACTCAGGGAGGACATTCTTGTAAACATACACCAAACACTAAAAACTAGACGAAAATAAAAGAAAAAGTGGGAAAAAACAAGGGGGAGAACTCTGAATGTACAAATATTGAGTTAATTCCCTAAGAATTCTTTGAACTTATCTTAAAAAATTTTTGTACTAACTTCTTTTCGAGCAGAATAAAAAAAATCCCTGGATCCGCTCCAAAATCAAATCAATTCTTCCGTAGCATATGATCCACCTTCCACAAACTGTAATTGATATTCATAAAGGACTTCGAATGAATACAGATACTTCTACTAACTTCGTATGCAGAGGTAATGTATCTAATCAGGTTATAATATCACCAGAGTCGAATAATCGAATGAATTTGATGAATATATAATTGCAGTGAAAGCAACGATCATGTAGTCATGAACACAGCTAGTTTGGGAAGCATAACATATAGCAAGACAATGAAGAAAAAATTTGGCTCAGCCTTTTTTTTTCAAACAGCTCACGTTGCTGTTGAATAATCTAATTGGTTTGGAAAAGTATAATAATCAAAATAACTTGACAAGATTTGTAGAATGATGTAAAAAAATACAATATTTTCTCGTTAAAGTCGAGTTAAATTGATTTTTTCATTGCTAAAACTCAAATCGAATTTATTTTGCTTTCTAGAATAAATCGCTAAAATATGTTTAATTATTACGCATTAGATTTTTTAAAACTCAGTGTTGTACTTCAAATGTAGCTACAAAATATCAAATAAATCAATCCTCTTCGGGGCTATTTTAAGGCAAAAGTGCTATAAGCAGAATTCGTAATAATCTTTAGGAAGTCTCAGGCTGAACTTACCCACTTGGAACATTGGCATAAAACAATACTCCTATACATAGATTTATTCGGACTAATACCCTCATCTTGTTTGTTTATAAGTTCACAATGTTTTCGATCGCAGTGCTCTACGTTCTTTTTCAAGTAGGCTATTCTCATTCCATAGTCTGTGCCCAGAGGCATCTTTAACTAGACTGTCTTGTATACAATCCTTTTTATAAACTTTGCGAGATGTCTAATACAATTTTTGTCATGGGTAATAAACCAGTCCTTACATAAAATTGTCAATTTTACAGAATTAAAAAAAAATATTCGTTCATTTGCTTTATTTGAAAGAGAAACCATGAAATTACATCTTTGGAAATGTTTTTATTGAATGACGTCATTCAATCGAGACATGTCTCGCAGTGAGGCAATGGGAAGAGATCTAATTGAAAATACTACTTCTAGTTACTTCCTCACGTTACTCCGGCTAAAATAATTGAAGAAGTGTTTTCCTGCTGAGTCACAGGCAGTACATTCTGGGAGAGACAGACTGCTGGATTCAGTTCTTTTTTTGTCTAGAAATGATAGATTCAAGAAAGCATTCTGTACATATGGCCTCTTACAGAATTCAAACATGGAACTTGACGATGAAATTAGCTCTAAAATTAAGAACCATGCAACGTTCAAAGGATGAAATCATGCTTAACATCACATTGTAAGATCTCAAAACAGCACAATATATTAAAGAACAAACACCTGTCAGGGATGTTCTAGGAGCCTTTAGGAAGCTTTTAGACCTTGCTCCCAAAACATTGCGTTTCATAACATGGATCCCTCGAGATTTTAAGCAAAATAGTTGTTGACAAAACATAAAATGACGTGATTATTCAGATAAGTTCATAATGTTTTGGCTCCGTGACGTCCGAGAATGAGATAACTGGCAGACCATGGGGAAAGCTGATGTCAAACTAAGGACTTTAAATGGTTGACTGATGATGATGATGATGATGATGATGATGATGATCCGTGACTACAAAATCTCGCTATTTTTTCTCACATGTTTTTCTCCTCAAAGCGTTGCTTGTTTTCTATTGACAAATAAGTTTAGTGTCAATGGGGACACCATTTGTCCAATGTTTTTATTTATTTCTCACGTAGTGCCCCATTTTCATGAGACTTTTATCGAAATATTTGCTGGCTTCTGAGAGTCGACAGAAAAATGAAATAAAAAATGAAGAATGATAAAACATTTGAAGGAATTCTGTTTATTCCATAGGGAATGCAACAATATCGACTTATTAAGCTCAGCGAAAAAACAAAAGCAAAAAACAAAAAAGCAAAACAATAAAGCAACAGTGAACTAAAGAAAGTTTTTTCTCAAGACGTATCCGCTGATTTTTTTAAAGTTCCACCTTATTCCCTATCTCCCTCCCTCACTCTGAAACAAATATAGGAAATACAACAAAAACATTTCAGTTGTTTTTTTTTTCAACTGATAAATACCAGTGATAATTCGATGAAGAAACTTTGTTGTAAAGGGAGAAAGTCGCAGGTCCATCTGAGGAAAAAAACACAGGAAATTATCTGATCATAAAAAAAAGAAATTCCGAGGAACAAATCATATTATCATCCGTCGTGGCTCTCATAACTTTAAATCGGAAATATTTCAAAATAAAAAAAACTTACTCTTCCAAAACATTGAGAATACAGGTAAAGTCAAATGTTCGTTTTTCACCTCAAAAATTGCAACATATAGTATACAACCAAAACGTCCTCCTGATAGTCAATTTTGCAGCTGAAACATTGAACTGAACGAAAAGACTGGCTCTCAAACTAACAACTCGCCTTTCATCCTTCATCAATCCTTCGGTGCTAGTACTAGAAGTAATATCCAGATGTATTATTTATCAGCTGAAGCATTGTCAGCCATTAT
Organism: Thysanoteuthis rhombus; assembly: GCA_963457665.1. Lineage (NCBI taxonomy): Eukaryota > Metazoa > Mollusca > Cephalopoda > Oegopsida > Thysanoteuthidae > Thysanoteuthis > Thysanoteuthis major. The sequence goes on from OY735213.1 coordinate 438,486, forward strand.
TGAATTTGGAGTCTCGCCGAGAGCTTCTTCTTTATCCTTTATTCCCAATCTGCACTGTTTATTCTCCACCGTAGACTGGCGAACTGAGAGATAAGTAACGATTAAAACAACTATAAAATTCAGGACGAAAAGAGTAAAAAAATTTTCTTCACCATCATCATGAGCAGCAGCTTTTTAATGTCCATCGTTGGTCATTGACCTTCCTAAAGATACACCAGACGTCTGGATTATGGCGCTTACATCTCCTGAACTTGTCCAAAACAAAACGTCACCTTATTTTCTGTCAAAATTTCGCTTATGATCTCTTGAAATCAGTGCGGTGAATCATGTTGTCCTGTAGTTTTCTAGTGGTTTCAATTATTTCTGTGACTCCTGTTTGTTTTCTAATACAGTGTGCTATCTTGTGATCTCTCCATGTGATGTTCAGCATGATTCTTTCTTGTGCAAGTTGCGTGGTTCTTAGTTTTAGAGCCAGTCTTTTGGTTTGGTTCCATGTCTCAGCTCCAAACAGGACTATCGGGAGGACGTATTTGTTTTAGACTCTTCTTTTCAAAACCAATTGGGTCTGTTTGTTCACGAATCTTGAGCTTATAATATCTAGATAATACAATCTGCTTCTTCTTATTTTCCTGACCATGATTTATAAATATCAATATCATAAAATCAGTTTGAAGTGATTGACTGATGTATTATTATTGGGTTTTCAAAAAATCAGCAGTAGCTGGTGGTCTTTGCTGGCAATCAAGTGACAGCAGGTTTTCTCAATACCCCAAGACTGTTCTTAGTATTCTGGTAGACTTCAGCAGTTGTGTTGTCTGGAAAATTTCGTTTCTTTTCCTGATGCCCAGTTGGTCCAGTCTTTTTTTTTTTAGATTCTTCTGGATCGTTCCTAGGGTAATGAATATTGTGATAGAAAGTCTCCTCTAGTCTCCAACCTACCCTCAGCGATCCCACAGTCCACAGTGCTTTCCCAGCCAATCACTCTCTTAAATATTCACTGTATGGTCCACTGGCACAGCCACGTCTATGGTTCGACAGGTTCTCTTAACTTTGTCCACGATTACCAGAACCAGTCGTTTTATTTGAATGGAGTGGTCGTTTCGAATGTCGAAGACCCAGAGTAATTTATATCCTCTACATACAAGACAGTGTTTGGTTTCTAATGGTACTATTTGTCTACATAGTCGAATCTTAGTCGTTTGCATAGTTTCCTGTGTATAACAGTTGCTACACTGTTGTGCCGGTTATTGTATCGCTTCTAGTCTAGTTTACTACATTCATTGGTTATGTGGTTTGAATTCACATCCCTTTCCCCTCATAGGTGACACTTGCCGTTCAGCTGGGTTTGCCCTGATGCATTTGTTTTGGGCTGTCATGATAGGGTATTCCGTTTGTCTCTTTAGGTGTCCTTTTGGTAGGTATGTACATGATAGTTCGTCTCCAATATTGTCTATCTCACTTTTGAATTTCCTGTGTAGGTTTTTCCGTACATATTTTCCCTGTTGTAATAATAATACTAATAATAATAACAAAAAATGTCTACCGTCAAGGTACAGGGGATAGATAAATTGTGGCGATGTAGGAAGCCCTGTCCGTATCTCTTGCCAGGAAGTAAAATTTCCTCTTTATTTGAAACTTCCCAACGTGGAATCTTACTAAGTGAAGACTTCAAAGAAATAAAGGAGAAATATTGCAATTCCTGTAACATCAGTTTAATCCCATGTTGATTTGAATATTAATCATGGGTTCCAGATTACGTAAGATTTGAGTCTGCGTATAATATGAGGAAGGTACAATGCCCTCATTTATTATATCAACGATCCACAAACCCAGGTTCTATCATCGAAAGAAAAGTGCCAGTGCTAAGGGCAGATGAAGCCCTGTGGAACCCCTGACTGCAATCAGGCCCAATCAATCAACCATGGTACACAGGAGAGATAGGCCCCATTAGCCTTGGAAGGCAACTTACCTTGTGATTTTGTCACGATAAGAAAAAAAAACGTCTTAGCAGTAAGAATAAAATGTAACCTTTTCCATACGAAGATAAAAGAAAAGAAACCACACCACATTGACTATCACGCAGAAAACTAAGGGCTACGACCCCCTGAGAGGAAGCAACCTGGGGTCGAAGAATTTTCTATTGGAATAAGCCCATGCCCAAAATCTAAGATAAGTCACCATAACCGGAAGGACTCCAACTCTGGCCCATCTGAATCATGATCCAGCAAACGTCACAATGCAACACGCACGAAATGGTCACGTGAGAAGTATGATTGCATTCTAAACGGCATTGAACAACCCAATTGAAACCTCAACAGCCCAGACATATTCTATATGGAAGAAAAAAGTGGGCAAAAATATTTGCATCTACATTAATGCGAATAAACTAGTGGACGTCTACAGATTTTTTAAAAGAAATAACCGACTTACAGCAGCGGAAATTGATGAAATAAAGAACTCCACCAGCAAAATAGAACCGGCAAAGGTAAGCTAGCCAGAACATACAAATGAAAGAATGACAAAAACCCTCAGCACATATCCGAGACCTGATAGTGGAAGAAATAAGACTAAATACCAATGCCATAAGATCTGGAATTGAGGTATCACCTGTAATAACAAACAAGACTAATGATGAATTTTAAAAACAATATTGATGAGATACTCAGCGAAAGAGAACTTACATAGGGCATTAAGTAAAATAGAAAATCTAAGCCTCCACGATGGACAATCACTTGCTAAAATCCAACAAAATAATAAAAATCTCACTATAAAAATATACAGTAAAGCGCTTGAAATTCTTCCTGAAGAAATGAATATCTTAAATATAACTAGTCTAAATTGCATGAAATACTCTACTACGTATATAGCCACAAATGTCATCGGGTACGAAATAAAGAAACAAAAACAAAAAGAAATATACAACCAAAGTAGAAAGAAAATATATAGAAGGAGAGAGATTACTCAAGGGGAGAGTTATCGATAGTTTATGATCTCTCAAAAGAATTGAACATTAAAACCAAAAAATGTATGGAGATCAGGAGGGAATTGTATAGATTGAGATAATTGAATAGAAAATGCATGTCAAAGCCCAACGGGTATGACGATTTGAGAACAGAATTGTGTTTTACCGCCCAAACCTAGTGTTTAAGACAAACGTCAAGAAATTCTAAAGAGTGATGAGCAGGCAGACGGTGAAGATCAAAGAACCACCTCTAATAGATGATGTACATAGATTCTGGACAAATATTGGAGCAACGGTAAAACGTTTCACGCAAATGCTGAGTGGCTTACAAGAGAAAATGAAAGAATGGAAGGTAAAATCTTACAGGAATGGAGCAATGTAATAGCCTATAATGCTTTGTAGGAAGCACACAAATGGAAATCGCCAGGAATGGATAAAATCCTCAATCTCTGGGAAAGAAACTCTCACTTAAAGTTAACAAAATTGCTGTCCAACGTCATGAACGCCCCTTACCAGTGTGGTCAATATCACCACCTGCCTCTTACCCGAAAGCTTTGAAACAAAAGGCCCCCAAAACTACAGGGACAATCCCCAGTCTCACAGCCATCAATAAACGAATCACGTCGATAGTATCGAATAGAATGAACTCCCACCTTGAGAACAACATTATCTTTTCCCGAGAACAAAAAAAGCTGCTGAAGAAGATCTTTCGGTGCAAAGACCAACTTCTAATTAATAAGATGATACTCGAGAATCGTCGAGCCAATGTCGTAATCTGAGTATATCCAGGATAGATGGCCAAAAGGCGTTAGATATTTTACCACGTACTTGGATATTAAAAGCCGTAGAAATATATAAAATTGCACCAGCTATAATTGGTTTCTATATACAGCATTACGCTATGGAACACCAAACCCACCTCAACCACAATAATGGTACCTCTTAATCGAGCCATTAACTGTGAAATTTTCCACAAGGACTCTCTTTCACCCCTACTTTTCTATTTAGCACTCATCCCTCTTTGTAATGAACTCAGCAACACCAGCATAGATATAAAACCGGCGATAAAGGAATAAACCACCGATTCTTAATGGATGACATTAAAATCCATAATAAGGATGACTGAGCTAAAGAGGCTACTGCAAGCTGTTAAGAGATTCAGTGATGATATAGGGATAAAATTTAGTCGCAATCATTGTTCGAAAGCAACTTTCAGGTGGGGAAAACTGGCAACAACAAAGGATATCCTCTTAGACCTGGACACAACCATTCAAAAACTTGAACAGGAAAGTACTAACAAATACCTTGGAATAAATGAGGCCAACAGAATCCAACATACATGCATGAAAATGCACCTAATTCTAAGGTCCGTATCTAACCATCAACATCTTGGCAATACCCGTAGTACACTTCAGCTTTTACATCATTAACTGGAACATACGCAGAATGGACACAAAAACAAGGAAACCTCTCACCAACAACAGAATGTGCTACCCAAAAGCAGACGTAGATCGACTCTACCTCTCTAGAAAAGAAGGTGGTAGATGTATGATGCAGTTGGAACTGTTATATAAAACTACTGCCATTGGCTTACATGCTTACCAACAGGCAAGTGACAACTGGATGTTGACTTTTATGCCACTCTAACCAACATGTTTTAATGTTAGAAAAATGAAATTTGATTTTATGAATTTACATTTTTGTCCTCTCAAAAGACAACTGGCCAGTTTGTTTGTTTTTTGTTGTTGTTGTTATTTCTCACCAAGTCAAGACAAACATCAACTGCATCGTTGGGGCAACGCTCTCGAACTTAAAATTATCATGAACTTTTTCCACTAGCCTTATAATACTAGTCAGGGTAACATGCATCTCTATAGCCTCTCTATATCGAAATAGTTATTAACTCTTAAGTAGTACCCTTTTGATTTTGTGACCAGGTTGTTGCAATTAAAAAAAAGGCAAAACACTGTTTTTTCTCCCTTAAAAAATCCATAAATCCTCATCAATTAAGAAAAATATGTACGAAAATTGAGCCTAAAACTAATGCTTTTTGACCACATTTTCTGTGCCGCAAATAATTATAAATAAAGACATTTTTGTTTGTTTTTGTTTTCGTTTTGCTTTGGTAAGAGTTAATAGAATAATACCTCGCTTGATGCTCTAGACATGTCCTTACAAAATTCCAAGATTGCTGGAATGCAGACGAAAACGTACTAATCTATGGGTCTATAGACTTCGGAACCACATACAAAGAGTGGATACGGACATTGATTACTTTAAATCATCAAATAAGAGAATGCTGACTATCGTCAGTGAAACCTGCATCTATCTGTAGCAAAACCTGGGGAAATAGTCGTAAACTTCAAAGTCAGACCTACACTGGTGTTAGAAAAAAATTCTTCTCGGCGAGAGTGGCAAATGCATTGAAAAGCCCAAGTGGAAAGACAGTCACATCCAAGAATTCGAATATTTTCAAAAATAATCTGTTCTGATATCGGCAGTACCAAATTTGACAACAAATTCTCATATCAATTTTATACCACCCTAAGTCAACAGAAGCTAGCTTAATGACACGATAAACTGTTGCCAAAAAAGCCTTTTTCAAGTACAGTCGAGAACATACATGCAAAACAAAACAAAAACAGCGTTATATCATAATATAGCATAGATAGAGATTGATTTAGAATATATGATGTCACTGTTATGCCGGAGCTGTTGAAATATCACAATTTGTCGATATCTATGGCGACATGATAAATCACTGTGTGTCTGCATGTGCTCATTTTCATACGTATGGCAGATTAACCAAAGTGTTCAGAACAATTTTTTGAAAACTACCCAAATGTTGTTTTAATAATTAGGCATTTCGGAAATTTAACAAATATTTGAAAAAAGTGCTACAGCAAATAGACAGGGGTGTTGTGCAGGCATTTCTCAGCAGTGAAAAAATATCCAGGGCGGATTTGGAGGCTTTGTGGGATTCCTTGCAACTTGGAAAACAATCGTGACATTCCTGAACTAAAATATAGACGTAGAGATAGTTAGATAAATAGATAATGACGAAAAACATCTTGGCATTGTGGGAGTCCTTGTTATTTGGAAAGATAAACGTGACATTTCGGAACGAAGAGTTCCGGAAATCTGAAATGGATTGTTACAGCCATAACTTCCGGTTATTTTCTCCTTCAACAAAAACTTGTTTGGCTCAGATTCCGAGGATTGGCATCTGATTTGTTTATCGGTCGGAGATTGGCGATGGTCCAGCCAAGAGATATAAACAATCTGCTGGCAAAAACAAACCGACATTTCAACAAATGACTAGACGTGTCTGTTAAGAATGCGAACTCACATACAACAGGGAAACTTTGTCAAGTTGTTCATTATTCAGTCATTTTGAAATTTAGTTTTGTAATTTTCGTTATTCAACTGAAGTCTGCAGTGATCGGAACAACAATTGTTAAAATGTACAATCGAGCAACTTCATCCAAAGTAAGCAGCAGAGAAACCTGTCTCTTTGTTTCAAAAAGTTTTGGGGACAATTGAATTCGTTCTTCTTGATATTTTTATGTTCTCAGAATGTTTCGGTTGCCCCATTTTACAGCCGTCTTCAGGTGTACTATCAGTATGTAAAGAAAGAGAGAGAGAGAGAGAGAGAGAGAGAGAGACTTTTTTCTGGCTGCAAAAAAATTGTACCTTTGATAACGGAACTATCGGAAACAATGACATCCAGTCGATATCAATCTATCTACTCAACGCCCATTATTTCCCTCAAGATGGCGGATGTGTTTTAAAGACAAAGACAATCTCACATTTTAGATAAGACAAATGTCAAAGTTTGAAAGATAAAACTAAAAGATTTACGCTAAGAGAGAACTAATCGGATTTTGTCAATTGTGAAGGTGGATTTCGGAAAACGGAATGTCTTTGATTCATCATCATCATCATCATCATCACCATCATCATCAACAACAACAGCAGTGACAGCCATATCAGATTAAATACAAGACAAGAGCTTTTCCCAACTCCTCCTGAGACGATCGTATAATTGTATGAACGATTCTATGATTGTATTTTGGTTTCAGAAAGGTAGTGGCTAATTGAGCTCAACCATTTCTACTAATCCTTGACCTTCACCCCATGGATCCGCGGAAACTCTTACGCTAAGACAGAACTAATCGGATTTTTGTTAAGAAAATCAATTGTGAAGGCGGAATCCGGAAAAACAGAATGTCTTCTCTTTATAAAAACAACGATTTAGAGCCGAACATCAGATCGATTATAAAAAAAAGGATTTCCATTTTGCGTTTGATTCTATGGTATTCAATTGTCAGTTAGAAAGGAAAGTTGTTTCTCAGAAACTGTTGAATCTCTGAGTACTTGTTAGTTTATTGCTGTGTCAAATTTAAAGAAGTTAATCTACTTTTTATGTCGAAAAAAAAAAGAAACGAAAAAATGGTGTCGGTTGCATTATGAAAGAGGCGGCTCATAGAACCCGCAGGCTCTTCAACTGTGAGAGGGGTCACCGGAGCTCTGGGGTGCATAATATTTGAAGAAACCTGAAAAATCATTGAAAAATATTTTTAAAACATCGAAATATTAATTGTGAAAAAAACTAAAAGAAAAATCAAAAAAATGTGCAAAGGGCTGGGCGCAGTCAGACCGAGCTCCACTGATTCTGAGCGACTCTGCATTGTCGAATGCGACTTCTGTGTTTAAAATAGGAACAACAACAACAACAACAACACTATGCGAGAGGGTGCGATTAGGTTGAGGAATGTTTTTGCTAAAATTTGTCAAGTTGACACCAGAATTGATCAAACGAAATAAATCTTTTTCTGCTATATGCAATATAAGCCCTGAAAGTATCCAGCCGTCTTGAATATCTTGAAAACAGGTTGCGTTGCCTAGATGTAACTTGAAAGGGCATTTTTAAGGATTGTATGAACTCACATTTAATCTTTAGATTACCCAGTTGGTAGTCGTACGTCATTGAGTGAGCTTGTGTACTGTGTGATCGACTTTTAATGCAAAATGGCCATTCTTTACTTGTTGTGCTGCATTTTTATTTCTCCAAAAAGAAGTAAAGGAGCTGAATTCCAACTGTACTGAGGTTGACACACCTGATTGATGCAATTTTTTACGAAAAAAAATGCTACACGGGATGTGAAGAATCCACTCATGGGGATCGCTATTTGCTGTCACTTGATCTTTAACGAAATCCAATAGATTATTTAGTCTCTTTTCTTCCTTCACTTAAATAATCAAATTGTATCATATCAATATCTTAAAATATCGACAACAAGAAAATAATTTGTGATCCAGCATTTTTTCCTCATATTCATATCTTTTTAGCTCTAGAATTGACGAAAGAGTTAAGGGGATAATAATCGAAGAAATTCATCGCAGAACCAAAAACAAAAACAAAAAAAACAAAAACAAAAAAAAACAGAACATTATGACGATTAAGACGAAAGACGTCTTAAAATCTGCGTCCCTCGGGTTAATTTATCATTACTTGGGATTATTCGTTCTTTAATTCATAAAATTTCTTTCGATACATATTTCTTAAAATTTTAGATTGTACTTTGACTGTGGGAGGAGTTGCAGACCCCCTGGATCCCTATCTATTTATACCATGTGATGCAGTGACAGTCATATTGTCAGATTGTTTACACAATGATTATCTCCCCATTGTTCGTTCCATTGCTCTCAGCCAAATGTGACCCTGTCGTGTTGTTTCTCTTTACAATGGCAACGTCATTCAAGAGGCACCACTTTGATCTTGGCTTTCCCCTTCTTTTTTGCTGCTTTTCTACGATTCTTTAGAAAGATTTTTTTTATCCTTCTGAAAAAAAGAAATTTGTTTTTAGCAAAACGACTACGAAGATTTTTTTTAAATCATTTAAAAAAAAAAGGAATTTGTTATTAGCAAAACAACACAAGAACCGACTGGAAGCAACGAAGTCACGTGATATCGCAAGAAAACCTTTATCTCTTAATTTAAACTTTAACACTTTGTAGGCGACTTCGTTCGCCGAGCAAAAAGTCTGCTCTGCTACTACAGGAAACTCCGATCGCCGAACGATAGCGTGTTTGACTTTAGTGGCTGTGAGGTCATGTGAAATTCATGTCAATTTTAGTCATACAATGATAAACACACAAAGATTTCCAAGTTGAATGAGAGAACAAAATCTTGAAAAGAAAATACCAAGGTGAAACACGACAGGAAAGTTGTGACCATTGCTTCGCCAGTAAATCATTTTTTAGTAACTTAAAAAAAGGTTTACATTATTCAGCCAATAGCTATTTTCTTTTTCAGTAAAGGGCTACTACTTTTTTTACGTGACAAAATGTGAAAAATAATGCTTAATAAACTAAAAAGCCTCTGGAGAATGTACAACTCTGCCAACTGTCAAGGGGTAATAATTGTACGTTGATCTGCCCCCAAATTAATTCAGTTATTCCATTGTTACCATTTTTGATGATGACTTTTGGATTGAGGATATCGTATGGAAGATTATGATTGTATACATGAATGTAAATTTTAAAAAATGGGAAACATCTTTAATTCGTGCAAACCACCTCGTTCCTACCCTATGACCAACCCTTCCATAAAATTTCAATGAAATCCATTCAGTAATTTCGGAGATATCATTGGACAGACGAACTAAGAGATGCGACCGAATACATATTCCTCTCTTCTTCGTTGACAAAGGTAAAAGAACACTTAGAAGTGAAGAATCAGATGATGTTAGATTTTGCTCGGTTCTGCACGAAAGTGTTTGAAGTGGGATTTTGATCAGTCAGAGATATGATTTTTACATCTAGCCATTTCAGTCATCATTTGATTAGATTTAGTTTAATACTCGAATTCAAGCATTTTTGTATGAATTTGGCCGGTGAATAGTTTTTTTTCTCTGTAATTAGAATATAATGCTTTCCAGTAACTGAGTAAAGTATCGAACGATCGAAAACTGTGCTGGACTGCTATATAATGACTGTCTCCTGTACGGCAATGAATGCTGGACTGTTTTATCACAGATAGAGAAAAGACTTGAAGCAACCGAGATGTGGTTTTATCGACTGAGTAAGTTTTAGGCAGTTTAGGAACCACAAGGAAACTGTTATAAACATTCAAAAAAGTACATTTGAAATTTTAGGGACAGATGATGAGAAAGGAAGGCTTGGTTCAAAGGGTGCATCGAAGGCAAGAGAAGCACAGGTGGGAAGCAGGCAACGTACTTGAAAGGTTTGAGCAAATGGATCTCAGACCGAGTACCAGAAAGACAGGATGTATAAAAGCACAAGAATGTAACAAAAGAAAGGAAGTTTCAGAAGGCAATGATCACTCGCGTCACGAAGGGACACTGCACATAGAGAAGAAAATAGATGAGGAAAAACAGACAACTCCAACTTCATGCGTAGATGTAAATAAAAGATAATTTACATGGACGCCGACGGCAACGGAAAGACAAAATGACGATTCCATTTTTTCTTGTTGGGTTTTGGTTCAATTTCTCATCTTTCCTCTTCGATGGAAGAAAATTAAACTTGAAAATACGTTTTTTTGAAATCATATTCACATCAAAGTGCATTTTATGCCTCCAGCGATTCAGATTTTTTTTCTTATTTCTTTGATATGGAATTGTGATATAAAGTATATATTTATTTCCAGCCTCATATCATACTAAATTTGACATAAGAACTTTTGTTTACTATGTGCTTTTCAAAATAATACCTGATACATGTATACTTGGATGCAGACACCAGTAGGTTTCTTGACTCTACTTTTAAAATGCAATAAGAATTACTGTCTGAAGATAAAAATTCCATGTTCCCAGGTGAAATCAATATGCTATCTGGTCAAAAACGTACGTAGAATATATTACGTGTGTGCAAAGGTTCCTATCACATTTTTTAACCGCTTTTTCAGTAGGAAAGTACATCAAATGGTCAATGCCAAGTTAAAGAGCCATTGATTTGTCCCCTGATCTTGACAATAACCTGACATATAATTGAAAGTGCTAGATCCAAAATATTTGGATAATATTTACATTAGCTGGATACACACATGCGTTTTCCTTGTATGTAAACAAGAAAGGTTGACTAAAAACGTCCTTGATCATCGACTTTAATCAAATCTGAATCAAACAGAAACTCCTACTTAAGGATACATTATACATATGAAAAATCAGAGAGGCCTAAATTTCTTTTCTATCCTAATATAGAAACATCAGCTTTAGTAGTATTTGCGATGTATACACGATCACACAACCACATGGATAGCTGTGTGTTTTGGTGTATACAAACATGCAGAAATAAGTTTTGATTTACTTTGTTCTTTTCTTTCTCTTTGCTTTAGCGTGACAGAACCAACAAACAAACAAAAAATGGCAAATGCTTATTTATATATATATATATATATATATATATATATATATATATATATATATATATATATATATATATATATATATAATGAAAGATTACAAAACAAACAAAAGAGGTAAAAATGAAATTTTAATAAAAACAATCTATTCAGCGATAGGGTTCAGTAATCAGGTAGATTCTAAGTTCTCGAAATAAACAAATAAACAAATAGCCCCCACCACCACCCCAAAAACGTGGACGTAGAAAAGTGTGAGTGTAAAGAAAGAAAAAAAAACAGTTCGGTTACCTGCGCCATGAAGTCGTGACGATGAAAGATAATGTTCTCCATTTTCAACAATTATTGTTTCTGCTTCATTGCGTTGGTCTCCGGACAAATTCAAACAGACCGCAAGAGACCATTTAACACAGGTGAGTCGACTTATAGGGAGTGTTTTATCATGAATATCTTCCACCTGGCTTTTATCAATCAACCTTAATGTTCATACATTTACAAAATATCTCTGGGAAGTATAGAATCATTTATCATCAACAAAAAATTGACTACCTAGGGAATGAAACATTAATTCTTTTCAAAGTACCCTCTAAACTTATCCACACCTTCCTTCCACTTTTCAAAGCAGTCATTTCTTAAGATTACCATCAGCTGCCTCGTCACATTCTGCCTAATCTTGTCCACGGTATGCAATCTCTTTAGTAGGGGATAGAACTGACTGACCAAGGTGATGCAATATTTTGCAAGAAAAAACTAGCATGAAACGTGAAGAATGAGTCACTTGGTCATTGGGAATGCAACAGTCACTTAGCACACAAGCCAATTCAATGGTGTCTCACTGTCAACTGAGCCACGCCGCACAACTGTGTCTGCTCATGTATGCTTTGTAAGGTTTTCTCTGATTTGTTGCGAATGTTAATCAAGGGTGCACAACTGGTTCTTGAGGTATCCAAAATGGTTGGATACTTTCCTGACGGACGTTGCATTTTTATCAGAACAGGATTTGATCGTCGAATATTGAGGCTTTCCTTTTTTATCAAATCATAGAGCAATAGTTTCAATCTTATATGGATAAGAGCATACCAATTGTTTGCTCTAATAAAATACTAATATACATGGGTTTTGCGAGGGATATGTTTGATCACCATCCTGTTTCTGCAAGGCAGTAAACTTTTAAGGAGTTATGAAGGAGCGTGCTATAATTTGATGTGCGGTAAAAATGAAATGAATCTGACAAAATGTCAGTGAGCTAAATAATCACATATGCATATTGATATACGTACTCATCACCCCTTTTTCATCTATCGCTAAGAAGATTAAACATCTCAAATATGACGGAAGTGGAGCCAACATACTAGCAGTGGTGGACACCTTCAAGGCTTGACATACATTTTTGGGTAAAATTTACACGCCACACTTGGGAGATAGTTACTACACACATTTGTGTTGCTGCGCACAAATTGAGAAATGCCAAACTAGACAACACAGTTGGTCAGCTCCTTTTATCCCATTCAACATTTTGTTTTTTTTAATTTCTATACAGTCGCTTTCCCGTCTCTCATTTCCTCTAATTCTGCCATTTCATCAAATAAATAATCATAAATAAATTACTTTTGAAATTTTATTATTTTTGCTTCTTTAAAGCCAATAGTAAATCATTTTTCTCATTCATTGTTAAAACCAAATTAAAATCTCCCGAATTTTGCCTGCAGCCATTATTTTATTGGACAGAAAGCCGAAGAATTCCTGTTGCCGGAGGTTCTTTTCCCAAGATCATCGGAAAGAAGTAACAGGAATTCCCCCCCCCCCGATGATACAATAACCAAAACAGCGATAACAAACGATGGTGGATGAAGATTACTGGGTCCCTAGAATTAATTGCTTTTTTGTTTGTTTGATCAAAAATCAAATTATATCGTTAATACTTTTCCTTTATTGATTTTTGACTCGTATTTTCCTTGACCTGAATTTTGTTTAATTTGCGATTGGAGTTGACTTTCTTCTCCATCGTAGCAATAAGAACTACAGCAAAAGCAATACCCACCTAATTTAGGGGAGTAAACTTCTCACTGTTTGTCCGTCAGATCATATTAAATCAAAGCAATAGAATATTTCCCAAACCATGATTTAACAGTTTGATCGATTGATGGGTAGGTAGTTCTCTTGTCGACTGAGCCAAACTGACACGTCCAACAAATTTATTTTATAAGTATACGTAAATTGCAGTATTCATCTTCAGTAGTAATGGAAGTTGGAGTGGAGTTTGACCCTACAGCTGTCAAGCCTTTTCTTTCAGCTGATTTTTATCGCAACTTGGTACCGTCTATTTACGATAGTAGATTGGGCACCTATTGTGATAATGAACTGTCTCATTTTTTCCAGTTAATGATAGACTCTCCCAATATTTAGTGCTGTGGCCAGACTGCAAAAAGAGCCTTCAAATGCAGCCGGCGGTAGGACAAAATGAAACTGGTCTCAAATAAAAAGTGTTCGTATCAATTAAGGTGTCTAATGTTGGGTTTGTGCTTATCTATAAGGTACACATTCGTTTTAACTTTCTCTCTTCCATCGGAGTTTACTTCGAAATCGTATATTGACGTGTTGTCTTGTTCTATCACACAATAATGTTTGTATTGCACTGTTTTTTCTGAATTTTCATTATAGGACAACCCAAATAAGACACAATATGGGCTTAATTACTATATTGATAATTTTAGTATAACATTCGAACCCTTTTCGGACCATCGTTGTTTTTTCACATAAATGCTCTATTTTGCTCTGCATGATAATTATTTAGTTATGAACAATATGGGAGCAATTTCACGTTCTATTAGGCATATCACTATTTGGCGGTGAGGACTTGATTTTGACTATGGATGCAGCAATTGACAATTTTGATTGTAATGAAAATACATGATATGAAGATACAATCGATAGCAAATCCTCCGTCCATTGTATGGCAATTATGATTTATCAGTGCTCACCTGAGACAAGTGATGATAATGAGATCTAATAAACCTTTGTCGGGTCATTGGATATGACAAGATATGACGAACCTAACATCCAACAGGACGCCAAACCCCTAAAAAGGAAGACCCATCAAGACCATCCAATATCAATTTGTATAGAAATTGAAGAATGAGAAGTCATCTGCTCCGGCACAGAGTTAGGGGTATGGCGTCTGATATTTCCAATTCCAGCGCAGTGACTACTATCAGATACCTACCATTTATTAATGCACAACCATTTGACTTCTCAACCATTTTCACAGCACTGTTGAAAGTGATATGTTAATTACACAGCACTTGAGATAGAAACATAGCTTTTTGTACTGTGGATTGAGTAACACCAGCTTGATAGCAAATAGACTATGTGGTTAGGTGGTATGGATCTGAATATGATATATTCATTACTTTAACAGGTAAACTGATCAGTGATGATGGTCTCCAAGAGACTACTCTATCTTTCGGGATTTTTGTAACATAAGCAGCTGTCTAAATGCTTCAAGGAGAGCATTACACTCGGGCACTTCATGAACTGTACATTGTACACGAAGCACTGATGCATCTTTACTTGAACTCTGTAGAGACGTATACTAAAAACAATGGGCTACTTTGGATTCATGATGAGACCACGGGAATCATCAATTATCTTGATGACTTTTCCCCGGAGAAGAACTCAGCAATGATGAAAGCTAAATGTCCAGAAACTGAAGATCGAGTGTCTGTGGTCCCGGACTCGATATCAGGCTTCTGCTGGGAATCAATCAACCATACTTATCTTTTGGAACTTATACGCCGAAGCTACATTAGTACTGCTTACACTGACGAGAGCTGACCGCAGGGCAGACTTCTTGCTCCATCTTAATACAGTTTGGGGGGCAGAGCAATTTATTCTTCTAGCTATTAAGGTCTGTTACGCCAGATATACCCCTGCAGATGTACTTGAGAGGAAGAAGTTAGATCCGACACATCCTAAAATTTATCAGCATTTGAAGAACATTGGATTTATTGTTAGAATAAAAAGTGAAACTGCATTAAACTGTAACCCTTAGTGTACACCATAAACCAAGAGGCTAAAGGCGGGATAATTGGCTCCAGACTACGGAAAAGTGCCCTGTTGCGATGGCTACTGATAAGACTTGTTACTGGCGAGTATGCAGTGATTCAAACGATTATGCATATCAGGACGAGACAGAAAGTAGCATAAGGAGCTGGGAAATGTGAGGGATGCAGCTGATGTATCTAAAATAGAAGGATACATCCTGAACCACAGCCAGAATCGATTTAATCTCTCAGAGTTCAAGACCAACGGATGAATATTGTTAGTGGCCAAGTGACTCCAGCTGCTGTCGAGGAATCACTCTGATCGCTACCAATTGCATATTTTCGTAAATGGAAGATTAGTGGATGAGAAAACAGAATTTATGGGATCCTATCACAAAGAAATCGGTCTTCACATTTGCAGATATGAATAGGTATTTAAGCTACAACAAGGAGAAAAATATCACCATCACTACTGTAGCGCTCTTCAGACGCTTGCTGGCAGTTGCAAAGGATAGGGATGTTGATCTAAAGATGGGGCTCTCAAATGTGCTTGCATGCGTCCCTCCATGCCTCTCATGATGGTGGTGTCACGATGAAGACTAAGAGACCGGATTGAGCAAAGAAACTAGAATCAATGAGATTCTTGACCTACCGATTGCCAATGACGACGCTAACAAAGCGTACATTGTCGATGAAATGGTCATAATTCAGGCCATAAATGATGATCACTTTAAAAATCTCAATGGCCTTCGAGAATTGATCATCAAAATGTTGATTTTTGTCTAACAAAATCGTACATACCAAGTCAACATGTTTGACAGACATGACTGCGTTACATGCGTTATCATGGAACAAACGTGGCCACAGCCCAAACTCACCACATCATAGAAAACAGTACAGTGCTACATTTCAGGCAACTTTCGGAAGGTACTGGAAACGAACCACATTTGGCAGAATTGAATAGCAAATATGTGCAGACAATACCAAGATTCACATCCCAAACGTAAAGTTACCTAAACTCGTGGGAGGATTCAAGGATGCTGAGAAGGTGATTAGGGAATATTGTGATGTTCCTGGGGATATCAATGAGCATTTCATTCGTCAAGAAGATACCAATACCAGCATGGGCTTGCATACAGTACATTTCACCCCATAGCCACAGCAAACAATGATCTGAACCGACCACTTAGATGTCCTGCGAACCCTCTTCGATACTGTAGCCAAGGATTGATGACCAAGTTCTGATGCATGCAGGAAAAGCTAGCAATTTGTAACTATAGAGTAATGCATACCCACCCATACCATAGCATTGGAAATTGGCAAAGATGTTTGTCATCAGTGCATACTTTGACTGGTTGTGACACTACCAGGTCTCTATTCAGAATTGAAAAGAATACTGCATTATCAGTACTCTGCAATCTACCGGAATCTAGAGGTTTTGTCCTTGGGTTAGGCTGATTTGACTCAGTTTGTGATCGGTTGAAATCATTCATGACCTTTGTACTAGGAATCTACGAAAAAATGGTAGAAAGTTATGGGAAACTAGACGAATTACGGCAACTACCAGGGATAAACCTACCACGCAGCTGCCCCCCCTCTCTCTCTGAAGATGCCTTCACACATCAGCTCCACAGAGCTAAGCAGCAGTCATTGATCTTGTATCAGTCATGTCGCTGACCCAGCAATGAATGACCCAACCAATCGTGTATGGTTTCGTGACACTTCAGAACTTTATCCAATGATGTTTACTCGAGAATCAACGCTCAACGAAATCAGAGACATACTTAAACTGTTGATATAATGACTGTAAACAAGACTCCCGTTGTGTATGTGTCCTAACAGGACTCAAATACATGAACCCCTGAAACTGCAGATAATTGTCCAAATGTGCAATCTTGTTCATCGATTTGAGGGGGCTGAGGTGAAACAATGATTTCGGTGATAGCTGCACATTAAGCATAGCTTATTGAAAAAAGCTTTTTTTTTTATTTTTGAAAATTTAGGTTAGGGTATGATTCATTTAAAAGTACTTCATGAGGCGGTTCCATTGAAGTGTGATTCCTTACTCCTTTGAAAATTAAATGATAGTGTCTTGTTCAGATTGTCTTATAAACATTATTGTGGGATAGAGCCGGAAGAAATGTCAATATACGATTTCGAAGCAATCCACGACTCATTGGGCAAAAAGAGATTAAGATATACGTCTGTAAACATTTTAGATAAGCAAAAAAGGTTTTAGAAAATATACTGGAGGGTGATACAACTTTTATTTCATTAATTATGGAACTGGAAGAAGGTTTTACAAAAACATAATCGATACAAACCTAGTGTCCGTACTACCTTATCCTTTACTGAATTGCTTCAAGTTCCTTAGACAAAATAAAAAATAAATAAATATCATTCGATAATATCTATGCTGGAGATTCGGTGTCCGGAGGGTAATTTCCATGAGCCCTGTCCCCTCCAACATTTAGTGAAATTTATTATCGTATAATGTCAGTAAAAATTCAACAGTTGAACTACTATTTGCATAATTTTTGTTCCCTTCAAACCCCAATAATTTACTCGGAGACACGAAGTTCATACATCCTCAGAAAAAAGGAAAAATAGTTCTAATCATTATCTTAAAGAGCAAAATAGAGCAATTCAGTGTGAAAATGACAAAAATCCTTCAGAGTGGTTCGAAAGGATTCAAATGATGTCCTATAATCATCAATGTGGTAATTTAGCCCACATTATCTTGTTTAGGTTGTCCTAGAATAGAAATTCATGCAAAACAGTGCAACACAAGGATCATTGTGGAGTAGAACAAGGCAACATGTCAATATACGATTTTGAAGTAATCAACATCCCATTGGGAGAAAATGCATGTTTGTACACCTTTTAGATAAGTTTAAACCCAATATTCCATAGATAGATACCCATAACTTTAATTTGAAAACAGTTACATTTTGTTCTACTACTGAATGCGATAGATCATTTTTATCCCGTTGGCTGTAGCATTAATTGCTGATAAAAAGTATCCCTCAACAATCATTTGAAACAATGAACTATCTCAAAGAAACAAAGTAGTCTTCCTTCCAAATAAAAAAAATAGATAAATTTCCCAGTAATTCAAACATATCCAGAATAATTTCTGTTCATGCATGAGCAGTAAGGTTCTTTCCGATTAGTTACATCAAGGCTGTTTATCTAGTTCTAGAGATATTCAAAATTTCTGGATATTGTTCAGGCGGAGCTAATATAATCCGGTCTATTATGACAAATTGCTGTGGTGCTAGATTACACGGAAAACAATCACCAATTTGTTCATTAGATCTTGAGACCAGGCAATAGTTTAGGAGGGGATCGGTCGACTAAAGACAATTTTCTCAATGTACTGAACAGATTTGAGTTCGAAAATACTATAATAAAGTAACATATTGCAGTGAAAACGTCATTTGATTGTCACTTGATTGCTGCAGGCGGCACGGAAACAGCTTAACAGTCAATCATAAGCAAATCAAGATAAACTACAGAGTGTCCCAAAAGTAATGCCCAATATATCCCAACAGTAGTGTAAGTTCTAAAAGTAACTATTTAATGTGATGTTCAGCACATCAGTATAAGAAAAATTACGAGTACAACTGACGACCCTTACTAATCAATTGAACGAGAATTTTTTCTGACATTTCACTGGTAGCTTGCCCATACAAATAATTAGCAAGAATCTTCGAGATTTTTTGACGTACTGGTGAGTTGAACATTACATTTAATAGTTCTTTCCTTTGGATCTGGTGTTAAGGTTGGGATGGATAGGGTGTTACTCGGTAGAGACTACTTGGAGAGTACATTCATCTGCAAAAGCTACTGCCATAAAAAGCAGAATGAGAAACACTTAATTATATGGCTACAATGCATTGTAAGCAAATGTAAGAATTTCCTGAATTTTCCTAAAAATATAATCACTTTTCCTCATCCCATCTTTAGAGGATATTGCAAGGATATAAAGCTACGATGCAGGGGAGGTAACTAAATATTTCAAGATCCGACCCTAAATTTTTCTTCGCTCCATGGAGCACGCTTTCAGAAAATTTGATTAAAATTAATTGATGATTTTATCAGATATGTGTGAATAAATACGTAGATTCGATGCAAAGGAATCAAGTGTAAAACAATTCTTCATCTTCTACGAATTCAATGGATTCTTCCTTAACTATGATGGTGTCACTAAAATTCATAGATAATTTTTAGAGACATTGTGTGGGTAGACAGACAGGCAGATAGATAGACACGAGTGAAAATGCAAACCTAGTAAAACATGTCATTGAAATCCATGAAGGAGTTTTGAAGATATTCCAAGGGCGAACAGACACGAATGAATACCTATACCTCTTCCAACTTTTTTGGCAAAAGTAGATCTATATCAATTCTTGAGTCTTCTGTTTATTTGTGCCTCTTTTCCAGTAAAACTACACGACCTTTTAACCTAATATTTGGCAAACAAACTCTCAAAACATCAACTTGCAACATAGGCTACGTGAGGTAAATCTCAGAGATCACAAGGGTCATCTCTATTCAATCACCGGTTCTTAAGACTGGAAACATATTTCTGATATCAGAATTTTTAGCAATCATTTTTTCCACTGATTGTACCCATATTTCTAACAATGAAATCAATTTTGATACAAGTTTTGTTTGTGTCACATATCTCTTTTTGTGAATGGAACAATTGTGTGACGGTAGTAAGAATATTGCTACAACACACTCAGTCAGAGCTGTGGAACAGGTATGTTTGTGTTTGGGCTGCTACACTTTTTTTCTCAGTGACGAGATTTAGCTCAAGTCAGGTCATTGAGAGACAAGGGACGTAGGGGTGAAACATTCAAACACATCACTGTGTGTGTTACGAATACCACTACTATTAGATTAAATCACTGTTTTGATAACGAAATTGAAAGTGATGGCCCGTGATCACCAAAGGTAGGGAACAGTCAAATACTTAAAAAATATGTTTGATTATCCGTTTCTATATTCTAGCGCTCCTGGCCATGCCGTTTTGTCTACTCCACTAAACTCCTTCTAAAAAATATCCTCTTTGATTTTTGGAAAAAAAAAAGCCTTTTTGGCCTTTGGGGTCTTATTTTCACGTGTTTATTAATAACATCAAAATTCTCAAGAATGTAGACGTTTCTAGTTGTTTTTATGCACTGCTTTTGATGTTTTAGCGTGGAAACGTCAGTGATGTCATAAATAAAATTTATTCTGACCATATTTATTCTTCAATGTTTTTTTTTCTTTGTTACTTCAAATTTTGACGCTACGGTTGTTTAATCATTGACTGTGATGGCAAGTTATTTTAATCTTTATTTTTTATTAAACGAAGTATTCTAATCCATTATTTTTAATTTTTGACTACTATTTACCTTGATTTTAATTTTTCAGTTGTTTTTTTATTGTCTCTCAACTAAGGCCATCAATCTATGAACGTGAACAACAGGGGCTAATCGGACTTAAAGAATTAGCCCTTGAAGTTTTTTTCCATTTATTGTGTTGTGAAAAAAAAAATATATAATTGTGGTGATTATCCCTTCTGGAAATCACTACGCCGAATAATAGCCCCAAAATAATGCCTACTGACGTCACTTCTGGTGCTCCCAAATATAGTACGTTACGTCCATTAACTCCTATGCCTATGATAGCGAATAGGTTCATCTCCCACCGTCGTCTCTTACAAGCTCTTTTCTTTTGTTTTTTTTCCACTTTGGACTTCGGACGGATCACTTGCTCCTCGGAACAAGTCAGGCCTTCGTCTTAATTTGTGATTGTCGAACTAAAATGTAAGTAACTTTGTTTGACTTAACTTAACATTCACTTCAAGTACGATTTGATTTCACTTTACACACAATACGGTAAACTTTTACCTTGATAAACAACACTTGAATATACAAAGACTCATAGAATACATTCAACAATAATGTATTTCTTGTTTTTTTGAAAATGAATGAACATACATTTACTTAAGGTTGTGTTGCATTTTTATTACAATTGCACACAAAATATACTACGAAACCAAACATTCAGTCTACCAGGTGGTCAACTTTTTCTGCAAAATATAATACTCTATGTCTTGTGCCATGTACTAAAGAAGATATTATCGAATTTGAAGTTTGTTTCCCGCGAACAGTGCCATATATCACTGCTTGTGCCACAATAAAGGAGCGTATTGTAGTGAATATCATTTGATAATCACGTATTAGCAGGTCATATTAAACAGCTTAATAGTCAACCATAAGCAACTCAGGTAAAGTGGTGTTTTGAAATGGCGACGGTAGCCTGTATCAGTGTTCTATCCGACAATGGAAGAAGTTTTGTTGTTCCAAGTGATTCTTCCCTGTATGCTCCGTACGATTCTCTCCTCCCCTCAGCTATAAGGAGAGAGATGAAAAATAATCCTACTTCAAAACTGTTGTCAAAGTGTGTTTTGTATTACAGCTTTATTTAGCGCCCACTAGCGGTGTCGACGTCATTCACTGGATCGTACAATCACTTCTCTACACTATGGGGAGCGAAAAATTGATGATATAGCCACGAGCTTAACAGAAACATATTTATTGCCCACAAACTGGAAGATGAATGTCCAAACAAGAGAAAATATAGGCATATATATATATATGCAAATACATGCGCAGAGGAATATATCAGAGTGTATCGAAAATATTTTTGAAAAGTCTCCCTATGACACCACTATATAATAATAATAATAATAATAATAATAATAATAATAATAATAATAATAATTATCATTATTATTATTATTATTATTATTATTATTATTATTATTATAACTTCTACTGATTAACCTAAATCACATGGAGAGATCACATGACAGTCCAGTATATTAGGGTAAAAAAATTGAATCTACTTGAAAACACTGCAATGGGCTAGTCACATTGCAAGAATGTCAGAGAGAAATGAAAATTGATGTACATAAAATGTAAAGCTTGAGAGTTTTTGTTCTTTTTGTTTTGAAAAAAAATGTACGTAGTGACTTTTGAAATACCCTTTATATAATAATGATGGACAAAGCCAGAAAAAAAGCTGATAACGATCCTATCAAATGACTTTCTATATCATAAATTATTCCTTATATGGCATAAGTCAACATCAAAAACCTTTTCAATTGCTTGTTGATGTTTCCCATCAAAACAGCATGTCTGATCGACGTTGTCACAATCTGTCGCCGTATATCAAAGTGAGTTGATATATCATCATTCTTTCATAAACAGACTTGACAGCACAAAGGATTTATTGGTCTTTTTTAATCTCTAATTGATTAAATTGGCTTTGCAACAAACACACATATTCATATACATATATAGTCACCAAACAAACACATGTACCTGCACACATACTCATACAAACGTAGGCACACATACCAAGACAGTTGTTTCGAAATAATTTCTTATTATTTTGAAACGTACATATTTAAGCCTCAAAATGTAATTCGTCTCTTCTACAGCGCCCAAGATAAGAAGAAAGCAAAATGATCGGTGGTTAAATGGGTGTTTTGATTAGTATGTTCTCAGAGTTGAAAGTTTTCTTTGAATTATTTTCAATTGCCATCAAATGCACTTTTTTTTCTAATAGGGTCATTAGTGGACAGGTGAGAAGTGAGGTAACTTGTGACAATAGAATGAGTCTGTGTCTTGACCAGTATAGACAAACTGAAAATATAGACACACCGAAAGTACGTAGGTTGCTACAAACGAATTGATATACAAGCCACGGCAGCCATTAGATGAATCACCTCAGTACGTTTAGAGGCACGAACACAATCATACAAAGTACCAAAATAACCCTCCCCGGATTTTTTTATGCTAATTTTTTCTCCAAAAATTCCTAACATCATTAGTTCAAAGAAAAGATCTTAAAATATTTCTGCACTCCCTGGAAAACTTCAGGTGACAACTCGGGGGTGTCTCAAACCCAACTTTGAGAAGCCCTGCTCTATGATGCTTCCATAGCGCCTCCTACACTTTTACTTAGGAATTAAATACAAAATCTCCCTTTTATCTAGATATCAAAAACGTCACTTCCTACCACGATCTCTGTAAAAACCCTGGACGCATATGGTTAAACGCTCAATGACACTGGCAGTCCTAGCTGGTTACGCTTTTGGCCCCGACACTCGTTGCCAGCTACTTTTTCTCTCTCTTTCCTCCTCTCCAAGATCAGTATCATTTCGCCGATCTCCCGGCCGATCCAATCTCAACCATTTTTCCACTGCAACTTATCTTACTAACTTTGCCCATTTCACTTCACCAACGTCGAGACATCTTACATACGCACAACTAAGCAGCTACGCAACCATGTCCTCACTACGTGCTCCAAATGCGTGTACACCTCTCACATTTTGAATGAAATGGCAATGCTTTTTACTACCCGATAGTCACGATGATGTCTCCCAAAACACTGTGTTTTCTGTCTTTCATGGTCGAGTGCCTATCAGCATCAGAGAATAGCGCCCAAGTCACACACACAACTTGGCAGATAGGCTCACACATTGAACCTGGTCTCCATATACTTTCCTTGGTATACTCCAAGCCACTCCCACCTGTCGCAATATTTTCTGATCTGTTTACGTGATCGATCATATCAATGTTATCACAACATGTACTTCGTTTTCATTCATCATTTGTCATTAATGTTTTTATATTAAATGTCCGCCTTATTTATCCATCCAAATACTTGTATGTGTTCCTTTTTACTTAGTTCCATCTCTGCGTCTACGTTCATAGTTGGCGAGCATTCTCTTTGTACATCTCCCTTCCTCCTTCAACATCTCCAGTGACGTTGTTAACTTCACAAAACCTTTCACCATTCCAACCAGAATATATCCCACGAAAACTGGTGACCATCCACAGATGTCCTACACTTTATTCAATAAAAATGAATAATAAAAACAATTACTGTCAACTTTTTGATATGATTTTGCCGGTTTGAAAGTATAAGTGCTTGTGTGTGAGAATGTCTCTGCTACCACTAATTCTATTTAAACAGAAAAGTCTTTTTCTCAAAAATAGTTTTACAATATATCTACATGGTGGACTCACGTGAATTTAAAAGGCTTTTGACCAAATGTTTTGGTCGGTGGCGCTGACACAAGATCAAAATAGTTGAAATAATTGAAAATCCCCCGAAACGTTTTTAAAAGATGTCTACACGGTCAACCAATGTGAATTTGCAAAATATCGGTTCAAATGGGGTGTCCGGTATCGATGGCATAAGATTAAAATTGATTCTTTAAAATTCCATCAAAAAATTCCATTAATCCAAAAAAGCATATCTACAAGAAGTTTAGTGGAGTAAAAATGATATCTCGCCATTTGGCATATTGTTTGGTCGGCTTGATGACCGTGGCTATGATTATCCAATAGATGCTCTCATATATATATGTATAAGAATTGTGGCTTTGAATAATGAGACTGAGCATATGTAAGTCGAAGTACCGCGTGCAGAAGTGAACCATTCGATATAAATTGATCAAGAGACGTGCATAAACAATCATTGAAAATTTCAATCAGCTCTTATCTTCTTGCTGTTTTGCATTGCTTAAAGTAAACGTTTATTTCTGATGTGTCGTAAAAATGGTCAGCTTGAAAATCGAGCAACGCATCAATTTGGAATTTTTGGTAAAATTGAACCAAATGGCTACCGAATCTTTTCGTATGCAAACTGAAGTTTATCGGGAATAACGTATGTCACGTGCACAGGTGTTCAAGTAGCACAAGAATTTTGTGAAGGCAGAAGATGATGAACGATGTTGACACCCATGCACACCAAGAAGCGACGAGAGTGTTTTATGAATTGGTCGAAATGATCCACTACTCAGCATCAGAATGATTTTAAAATGGCTCCCATCAATAAAGGAAGCGAGTGGATTGAAATTTTCATGGGTTGTTTATGCTTGTCCATTACTTAATGTAAATTGCATGGTTCACGCATGTGTGCAGTGGTACGACTTACATAAGTCAAGGTTCGTTATTCAGTAGCAACTCCTGGCGTTGTATAAAATTGCAAATTAGCAGTCACGTAATTGCTCGTAAATATATAACCATTTCCAAGATGAGAGTATTCTTATTCCCTGACTGGTGTCTAGTAGAGAGATTGAAAACAGCCTTCGGACTAATGATGTGTATCTATCAAATGAGAGGATTTCTTTCAAATATAAGACGTTGGTTTGAATGATGGTGGATCTCTTAGAATGCAATCACCGTCGAATGCTGTAATTTAACGATACGGTTTTTTCAGATTGTGCTAGTTGCGACAAATGGACACCATCATATTCTATAACTATCAGTTTTTTTAACTGCTGAAATGACTGACGTTTACAATCATTTTCCTCGTTGGTATTGTGAATGAATATTTGAACTTCTTGTCAGCTGCGTACACAGAATCTTCGTCGTTTATGTATTCACAACGTTTCAGCCGTTATACTCTGTGGATTTCTTCGACTGTTTGTCGTATTCGTTAACGAATATTGAACCGAGTCTCCACACTCTGATTCAAAATACAGTAGAGGGCTCTTCTCATTCCACTGTCGATGCCAGGGGTGCCTTATACTTGACCATTCTGTTTTCAATTCCTATTTTTGAAGACTTTGAAAGATCTTGAAAGTGTGGAATGATTATTCCAACAGAAAAAAACTAAATGGGGACAAACCTTTATTTTCCCAGTAATGGCCATTTCCTTTGTTCCTTTTGAGTTGGGGGGGCAACTCGAGATTCTGAGAGCTCTACTGAATATGACAAGCACCTGAATAAGGCTAGAGGGTTCAACAGTCGAAGCGTTGTGAACATATAACCAACCAAAATGAGGACAATAGTCTCAATAATTTTGTGTATAATGATCAGTCCACATCTAAAAAATTGTCGAATCAGGAATGGAAAACATAAAATATTTATTCTTGGTGTCAGCGACTCCCTTCTTTGATAGCTTCGTTACAAGAACAATTGACCTAGAATCATAAAACAAAACAAAATTCAAATCCTAATATAATATAAGACTGGTTGCTTCAGGGTCAAGCGCCACCCTGACTGAAGTTTAAATGACTTGACTTATAAGTTTTAAAAATACTTCAAC
>OY735213.1:470000-487500 GCA_963457665.1 Thysanoteuthis rhombus
CATCCAAAAGCCTTGATGCAAAAATGCACACACACATACACACACACACACACACACACACACACACACACACACACACACACACATACACATACACAAACACATACATAGAGAAAAGGTTTTTGATAAACTGGTATTCCCCACTTTACGAAAGTTCGCTTCACATCACTTCGCTTTTCAAAAGCCTTCAAGCCATCATAGCTCTGAACTGTATCTGTAGTGATGGAAATAGGTTTTGGGAACTAGGTGTACAGTGAGGTTGTATCTAGGGGTCCATTAGGGGTGAGCAAATTGAACCCATTGCATGTAGGGATTCCAGGACTCTGTAAACCCCGTGATTAATTCATTTTAAGAATTTGGCCAATGAAAAACTCTTGAAAATATAAGAAATTGAGAGATAGTTATACGCAGTCCCCCTTCCAACCACCCACTCCCTCCCTTGTAAATCTGTGAGCCTCTGTGTTCTACCTTGATCAATCTTATGCACCCGTCAGCAAGATATGTCATGAGGTATCAGAAAAGAGAACGCGTAAGTGTGTTAGCGTGAAACAGGCAGATATAGAAGCGTTTGATGTGGTCTGGGAACGCTCATTTTTTTCACTGCATGAATTAATGGTAAATACTTCTTCGCTTTATGCCATCCTGGCTTCCGAAATGACTCATAGGAATGCTCAGATTTCGGATAGTGGGGGAAATCGGTACATGTTTAACTGCAGTGATCATTTCTGAAATCATTTAGGCACTATCAATCATAATAGAAATCTCAAGCAATGGGGTCTTGAAACGCTCATATTTTTCCTTAAATAAATTAATGGTAACTGCTTCTTTGCTTTTCATCATTTCGGCTCACGGAAAGTTTCATAGGAACTCTCTACTTCCGGATAGTGGGAAAATCTGCACCTGCAAAGAGGTGCTAATATTTGTGGCATAGAAAAAAGTCTACTCGATATTTATAGAAGAAACGACTGAGATGATAGAGCTTCAAGATTTTATCTGTTATTTTAAAATACTGATTTTCGTGTGATTTTGCGCGTAAACAACCACTACGTTCTTCTTCATTCCACGTTGATAGAGGTCTAATTAGGATTTGGTTTTAAAATTTTCAACCATAAAATCCAACTAACAAATTATACGAAGGGTACATCTTCTTTTGAAGGTCATAACGTTCTCTGGTCCTGGGATGCAATTCTCTTGGAAAATTCTTCTGTTTGATATCGAACTATTTATGTAACCGAAAGTATTTGGCCAGAAAATGTAAAGCAGAAAAAAAATATCCATTGAACTTCCAAAACAGTAAATTCTACTCTATAATTAGCAATATGTCTGTTTGTCTGTTACACTTTTCTATTCGCTCATCTGTCAAATTCTTGAACAAAATAAGTCACATAAAAATGGTAGGAGTAAAGGAGGGTGGAATTGTTACACAGAGACCAAGAAAACAGTGGAGAGAGAAAGAAGGGGAGAAGCAGGGTAGGGGTACGTAAAATGATTAGGAATGAAGTATAAACGTATCTTCTATTTAAGAAAATGAAGGTGAGTAAGTATAATGAGGTTGAATCGAATGCGCTTTCAAGAGTCTGTAAACAGGATGAGTGCTGGAAGTGGTTGTTCCAAGCAACTCCCATGAGTTTTTCAGATATTAAAGTGATTCAGACTTTCACTCCTAGGTATATATTTGCGAAGCAACGGCATTTTTCTAGTAAATCAAATACTACAGTGTATAATATTATGATCATTTATATTGATTTTAAGGGTTATTGATTTGAATTTACAACCCAAATCACTTAATTATTCAAAATAACCACAACCCTTTGTCGTAACTTGAAGCTGATTGTTAATTGTCTGAGCTCTTTAGACCTAGCATTTCATGCATGTGTCGTTGTTCGCCGCTTACACTCTTACACGAGGACCTATGTATCCAACACGAGGTAAGGTTCCTCAATCCTAGTTCTTGTTCCGAGTGCTTAGCAAAGATGCATTTTCCGAGTATTTGGCGCGACTTACTGGTGGATTAAACCACAGCCGATCAAATACGAGGCTGGCACTCTATGAGCCAGTTGTCAACGGTCTGAATGTCTTCGATGAAGCATTTTCAAGATATATTTTAATCAGTATTTCTTTCCATCACCGACAAAGTCTAACTCCTCGTCTACTGCTGGGGGAGGGGGCTAGCAAAGGACAGTATAGGGAATGCGTTTACGATTAATTCAGTCAACAGGATTCTTGTGAAGCTTCAACGGGCCTAGTAAGCTGGAAATGGATTATCATAAATGCACACACGAAATAACCCCGTTCGATGGTACAAGCAGATGGATGATTTAATTCATTTTTTGTTCATCTTAACAGGCAGAATGATATAAAATATTTTTGTTTTTCATATGACAACATAAAGTGCTTGTCTCTGAAGAGACAGCTCCTGCTGGATTTTGAACGACCTGTGACAAAGATACAGGCGTGAATGAAACCAGGAATTTATTCTCATGAGTATTTATGACCACCCCTTGGGCTTGACGCAAGTCCACCGAAGGGATATCTCCATTCATATCAAACAGCTTAGGATACTGTATTACATGCTAAATGCACAGGGAAATGGGTTCTAATGAAGAGTTTTTTACACTCTCCACTCACACAGGGAATCAAACCCGATGCATTGTAAGTGTGATGCAGACGCGTCAACCATGACACTATCTGAACACGATAAAACAACAACGAAGATGAAAAGAAAAACAAGTCAAAATGAACGTTGTTAATAATTCATAATTCTAAACAAAGACAGGATAATCGATAATTGCTATCATCATTTGACCAACAGAGCCTTTAGACAAAGTATCAATACTTTAACTGCAACAGAAAAACTAAACAGGTTTTTACATCTTTGCAACAATTCATTTAGCTCAGTCCGACTCAAGTAGTCAAGACTGCAAAGAATGTGTTTCGCATTCTTTTTGATGGGAAACGCCCGTACTATTCATGTTATATCATCATTAGCAATAGCATCATCATCATCATCATCATCAGCAGCAGCAGCAGCAGCAGCAATAGCAATAGCCATTGAACTTCAGTCGTTGAACATAGGCCTTCCTTGCGGTTTGTCATGTTTTTTTTTCGCGTTTGAACGACATGATGCCATCCTGAACTTATCCAAATAATCATCCCATCTTACTTTTTGCCAGTCACAATTTTTTCCCTGATCTCCAGGTATCCATACTGTGAGTTGCGATGTTGTTTTTCATCCGTGCAACATAGCCTGCCCATTCTACTTAATGACCTTTAGGACATTTCTGATACCTATTTATTTCCTAATATATATTGTGCTGTTTTGTAATCTTTCCATGTGATGTTCAGCATGATTTTTATTTTTCACAGTTCTTAGTTTTAGAAACTTTCTTTTTCATATTTCGACTCCTTAAGTGACTATCAGGAGGACGCAGTGGTTGTTGACCCTTCTTTTAAAGACCAATGGGATCTTCTTGTTGCTTTGCCTATCTAGGGTAATTCTTTACCTGATTTCTCCTTCTTTTGTTGAGTCTGTGAAAATTCGTTATCCCAGTTAGATTTAGTGATATACTTTCTTCAGCTCTAAGTTCTGCAGAGTAGAGAAACTCTATTAACGCCATTTTGTTGTTGACCAAGGAAAAGCAATCACACAATTTAAGGAAACATTAGAGTCAGACGATATTAACGATTTTATCTGGTTGCTTTTAGCTTGAGTCTTTTTGTTAGACAGTTCCGGAAAGAGACGCAGTAAGAGAGGGGAAGTTTCAAAATGGCTACCCGGAAAGGATGACAAGTCAACAGTGGAAAATGGAATGAACCAGACGTTAAAGGATGAAGATTTGCCAAAGATATAAACCATTAAAAGATTTTTACCGCGTGCGTCTGTGTTGGGAGAGACTTAAAACAACTAAAACTGCATTGTTCTGAGATGAATAACAATTTTCCTAAAAGTTTAAGGAAGTCCTCTTGAAGTGATTCTTTTTTGTCAAAAGGCGAGAAATAATAGTTTTATCAGCAGTAAAAATACAAGTTCATTTTGGATCGGTAATTGATAGGGAAATTAAAGAAAGGGTAGGGAAATAATAAGGTAAGGAAAAAGAAAGGATGGAAAAAAGAGAGAGGGGAGGCAAGGCGAGAGAGTTGGGTAAGGCGAAAGAAAAGAGAAAACGAAAGAAGGGGAAAGGGTTCAGAAGATGAGAAGCGAAGAAGAGAAGGAAAGGCAAATCTTAGCCAAAACGCTTCAAAATATCATTTATCTGACTCAACACAATTCAGGTTTTATTAACCAGAATTATCAGGAGAAATAATCTTAACGTTATTGAACGTCTTATCGCGACAAATTCATTAAGACGTTTTGATGATAAGTGTAAGGAAGGCCAGATCTGAAATAGGATCCTTTTGGGAATCTTTTTTCTTTTTCTTTTTTTCTTTTTTTCTTTTTTTTTTTTTTTTGCTTTATAAGATTTTTTAAGTGAATCAAAGCTAATTTACTATTTTCAGTTATATTCCAGTTACCGTCTTTCCCTGTTGATAAGATGCATTTTTTCCTGAAAAATATCTGATCATGGGTCTGGTTAGTATCCCCACACAAACTGTCAAGTGACTAACTTCTTTTGGAAGCATGCTGTTTTGAGTGGGTGAATCAATTAAACAGCTTCTCTCGCCTTTTGTAGGGAAGAGATCACTAAAATCTTAATTGTCAGACAAACGAGCGTGAACACTGCAGAACATAAATTAAGGAACTAATTTAGCATAAGTTTACTTTGTAAAGTGAACCTCCACAAAAAACTTATCGGGGGGTTTAGAAAAAAACTGTTTTCTTGACATAAAAAGAGTAGATGTTTGAATCTTCAGCTCGCACTGGATTATGGGATAGGTAAAAGTAAATCCAGTTTTTGTTAAATCATTCTACAGTTCAAATAGTTGCTTGCTTAAACGAACACAGTAAAAGCAGATATTGACAGCGGTACATAAATACTAAACATGCAGGAACATATGCACACGCACATGCACACGCACATGCACACGCACAAAATGCATGTACACTCATACTCACGAAAACACGCACAGATGCATACACACAAACACACACACACTAACACACAATACGAAACGCGCTGAATATATGACTAAGGGCCAGAATTATTGAAAGATGGGGGGAACGGCAGAAACACTTTTTTGTACATGAAACGAACTCAAAGCATAGTCTGTTGGTATCGTAAGGTGCTGCTGGGTCGCTCTGAGTTGATGGTAATGATGACCTGGCCTCGAAACCATGTCTGACCCAAGAGCCATTATCTGATGAAAGATTTGCTGTTTTTTGCCGCAAGATGTGTATGGAATTATATATTTTGATTGCACCACGACTATGTCTATCCAAAACCGACGATAAGGTTTCACGCTTGGCTTCTTTCCGTATAAAAGCAGTTTTGTGTGTTAACTGGTGTATTTAAATTGGTCTTCCTTCCTGTACGCAAGTAAAACAAGAAAAATAAACGATTTATATTTATATTCATTCATGTCTTTACGTTCTGCTTATGTGCGTGTACATAGAAGTCATAATATTTAAATATGTCCAGTGGAATTTAGTTAATTAGATCCCTTACGCTGGCTACAGCTTTACATGTCTCAGTCCGAGCTTCCCATACCACAAGTTTCCCTTGGCTCGGCTTGTGATATTTGATACAGACTTAGAGGCAACAAGTCCCCGAAGTGGCCTCACTCACTGTTCCTGCTCACAGCACCTGGTATTCGGATGCGGTCACACATTTTTTTTACTGACCTGGCTGAACGTCGCAAACGTTACAAATTGTTACTTCGATTTGATGTTCTCTTTATTGACTTATCCGGCTTATACGTCCATTGGTTCCGAAAAGTGTATAATGTCTAGTTTCAGGGATTCTAACTCTATGACAGAACCATCCCATTGCACTGTAAAGAGAGGGTGGAAAGGACATTTCTGGCACTTTCTTGACACTGGTCTCGAGGACTGGGCAATTTATGTCCATACCCTTGCGTATGCGCTCGGGCTCCCACATCAAACCGACTTTGTGGGATATTACACCTTCATGAAGAGGTGGTTAAATTTAAAAAAAAACCATTGGTTCCGTGATTAATTAACCGATATTGAGTGACAGTACTTTTTTTTAGTTGAATCTAATAAAACTGCAAACAAAACACACAAATGCACTGATATCACAACCACAATAAAAATATATATATATATATGTATCCGGCCGGGCTTCATTTGCTGAAACTCTTTTAACCTTTGGCACTCTGTAGGCGACTTCATTCGCCGAGAAAAAAGTCTGTCCTGGCACTGCAGGTGACTCCAATTGTCGAACGATTGAGTGTTTGTATTTCACGGTTGTGCTGTTATATCAAGTCCAGTCATACATGACAAACACAAGTTACAGGCTTCCAAAGTTACTAAGTGCACATAATCTTGGCGCCCTTGAAAAAGAATGCAGAGTCTTAAAGGTTAAAGAGTATTCGATTCAAGAAAAAATAGCAATCGCTTATTTAAGGTACAAATGCAACATTTAGTTTTCTTATCCAACAAATTATTGATGCGTTTCCAGATATTTGGGGTCTGACGAACTCCACCTATTGAATCCAAGTTCCAAGGAAAGTTAAGATTTAAAGAGTTCTTCAGACAATTGAAATCATTCTTTTTCGTATTATTCTTTGTACGTATAGGGTTTCGAATGATCCATTCTACAG
Organism: Thysanoteuthis rhombus; assembly: GCA_963457665.1. NCBI lineage: Eukaryota > Metazoa > Mollusca > Cephalopoda > Oegopsida > Thysanoteuthidae > Thysanoteuthis > Thysanoteuthis major. Next base: position 476,721 of record OY735213.1, read on the forward strand.
CCTATTCGTATCTGAAGAGAGGGAGTCTTTTCCGGCTATTGCCAAGTGAAAAAACGCTTTTAGCAAACATTTTTCTCGTGAGCAGCAACACTTGTAAGTATTCTAATAAAACGGGGTCCAGACATAATTGCCATTTTCCGCTTCATTTTTATCATTATTATAATTATATTCCCTTTTCTTATAATTTTGATAATATTTCATCTTTTATCAAACATTTAATATTTCATCCCAATTCATCATTTTGATAATATTTTATCTTTAAGAACTTCACCGATGCTTCTATAAGTTATTTAGAAAGACCATCTTAAAAGTGTCAGATGAAATAAAATCAATTTAGTTTTTAACAAACAAAATTATTCGAATTGCATCAAAACTGTTGAATAAGAAATAAATCAAAATAACTTTAAATGATCAGTTCTCAAAAAACCAAAGTCACTTGATTCAAAATCTTATTTAGATAGAAGTTGCAATATTATCAAAATGATAATAAAAGACTAAATATGATTAATAAGATTATGAAAGATAGATTTGGTGAAACTTTTTGTCTTTTTAGAATATCATGTCTGAACCCCGTGATAGTACCCACTTGTAACTTAGGTTGAAAACATTTTTACCTCCTTTCTTTGTTGAGCGAAGATTTCCATGCTGCGTCCCTTTTGAGCAGTGAAAGCTACGCTGTATTGAAAAATTGACCTGATTTATTCATTGATTATCCCTTTTCCAATTTTTCAATTGATCATCCCAAGATGACAGTCAACCAACAGACAGGTTTTATTGAAACCTCTTTACATGTAGAGTTGATACATTTGATTATTTCACTAAACAGTCTGTTTTATTTTATCCTCTCTTTCGACTACAGATCGCTGAGCATTATACATTTCTCTGCAGATAACACTGAAGGAAATTTTGCTCTAGAATGAGAAAACACAAAAGAATCAGCATACATCAGCTTGTCGGCTAAATGAATCAGTCAGACCGGTGGGGATTTCAACTCAGTGGTACTCAACCAGGGCACTGTCGGTAATCTTTTGCTTAACTAAGAAGAGGGTTGAAAACATCTACAATCTACGTTATTAACGTTGCCGCAAACGAGAAGAAAGAACTACCATTTTATACTTGGCACTATCGGTAAAAGAGTCTTTCTCTTTACATAAAGAAAATATACCTGAAGAAAGCCGTAGAATGGATTGACAGAAACCTTTTGGGAACAACAAAAATAACAAAAAGAATGACTTTCATTGTCTTTCGAAAAAACTCTTGATGAATCTTCTCAAAATTATTGACAATATCCTCGAATTCAATACAAATACAAAGGAAAGTTCAAGTTCAGTTCATAGAAACGAGTTCAGTAGAATACCGTTTGAAACGAGAGTTGCTTGTAACAAAGGAGATCTTAACTCTCGTTGGTGTTTGAGCAAAAAAAAATCCTCGTTCACTCTACAAAAAGCATCAGCAGTTGCTCTCTTGTCAGTTTGTAGGCAGTGGCGGATTAATCATTTAGCTGAGCAGGCTTAAGCCTACGGGCTCGAAAGGGGTTGGACAGGCTTGAAAACGAAAGAAAAGGTTTTATTGAGTGTACACGTGAGTATTTTGGATGTTCCTTCAGTACTTATGCATATATATCATACATGTAGTACATTATGCATAAGTACAACAGTTAAAGTTATTTAATGTGACAACGTTACTTTATTCTATTCAACGAAGAGAGAGATAGAGAGGAAATAAGACTGAGTAGAGCCTTACTAAAACTCAGCCTAGAGGCCCAGGTTGTAAATAATCCGCCATAGCTCTTACAGATGCTCAGCATTCTAGGATAGGAATCTTTTCGCTGGGGAGAATTCCGAGATTCGTGGCCCCCATTGTCTCCTCAAATGGCACAGGTGGGGCTGCTTCGTACTTGGAATGGAGTTCTGTTACGTGCATCGGAAGTCTCCGACTTTTGAAGTTTCTGAGGTGAGTCCGACGTCCACCATGGTAGAAGCAGAATTTCCTCTGCAGTTTGAGACGAACACTTTTCGTGCAGAGACAGAACACCAAAACATTCACCAAGCCCTGTGCATTGTCACCAAACGCCTGAAATTAGATAAAAGTGTAAATGTCATTAAACGACCTTTATGTGTTTATCAGTGTGTATGATTTAGTTTATCTATTTTCTTCCTTTTTTTTGTTCTTGTTTCTCACAACGTTTCGATCAAGTACCCTCCAGCCTTCCCGGGGTGTCTGTTAGTTTTGGACTGTCGAAACCAGATCCTGTGGAACATGTGGAGCTATCCTATTGTGTACGTCACGTTTGGTTTTGCGATTCTGTGTTTAGAGGATTATCTCCTTCTGACCTCTGTGCTTCTGTATTTTTAGAGTTGTTTCCCTTTGACCGGATGACTTCCTGCTGAGCCATGCGTGCTTCCCCTCCTGATCAATAGTTCTCGCAAGCTATATACATTGATACTCAGTATCCTGGTCGGATTGTCTAGTTTTGATATTCCAAGAGACATCCAAGAAAGTCCAGAGAGTGCACAAATGAAATGTTGTGAAAGAAAATGAGGACGAGAAATATGGTCTGACTAAATCATACACAATGATAAAATGCTAATTTTGCTCGAGAGACGTAAACTAATTATTGAAATTCAATACATCAAAAATGAACAGCATTAAAACAACAGAGACAAAATGGTTGAATAAAAAATAATCCCCAAACAAAAACTGGTATGTGTCATCATTCAGAGTGAGAAATCTTGTCAATGATCTTTTTGGTCGCACTTATCAATGATATCTCTTCCAAAAGCCCAGAAGTGATTCGGAATAGTAGAAGTACGCTACTAAAAAAAATTTTTATACATAGTACTTCGATTTATACTCTCAAAAGTGTGGGAAATAATTCATTTTAAAAAATTATAGCACATACACACACACGCACACACGCACACACACACACACACACACACACACACGCACGCACACACACACACACATGTGCATGCATGCACACACACGCACGCACACACACAAACACACATACACCCACATCCATGTCATTTTACTTGTTAATCGCCTTTTTCTTTGGTTTTGGTGCAGACGCACTTACTATGTTCAATGGAAATTATTCACTCTTCCTCGTCTTTCTGATAGAAGTGGGTGAGGAGAAGGATTAATACAATGTTCCTGATTATTTTACGTATCTATCCTTGCACATTCTTTCCGTCACTCTTTGGTCATCTATCACCAAGATTTAAAAAAAAAAAACAAATGAAGGGGAAAAACTTCTGTGATACCCATTAGATAATTCAGTAGCCATTTAAACTTGAATCCAGCACATTCATCTGGTGATTAACAATTGCATACTTTCTTTTTTGTTTATTGGTGATACTATGGCTAAGTTGGGGTTAGGTTTAGGGTTTACCTTTCGTAAATGTTTCCATCAACTCTAAAGTGTTTCAAAACATTAAAAACTGTGGAGTTCTTTGGGGAAATTGTACCTTTATGAACTTCTATTTCGTGTATTCTTCACCGGAGAAAAATAGTTTCTTATTGTCGTGAACTGATATTGTTGATGAAAGTAGTGTATCAAGTTAAAATTATGGTGATGATTATTGTTGTTGCATTTACTATAATGTCTCTTTCTCGTATGAGTCATATCCCTTCAGAAAGGGGGAGATTAAAGCTCTCCAATACTTAAAACTATGATGTATTGCCCTGGTTGTTCTTGGAAGGTTCAATGGTGTGGTTTCAATTTGCTTTCAGAACAGTTTTGAATTCAAAGGTCGTTTTTCTATATTAGCTGCCTCCCACAGCTGAAAAAAGTCGGCCTACACATGAACTTCAGTAAAACAAAAATCATGTGCAATAATCATGTTGAGAATAAGAACATAACTGTTCAAGATAGAAAATGCAAAACTCGGCAAGGTACACCACTACATCTACTTAGGACAACGAATCTCCATGAAACCCTCAAAGGAGGATGAAATCAAGCGAAGAATCACTTATGGATGGCAAGCCTTCGGTAGAGCAAGCTCAACTTTCAAGAACCAGATGATCCCAATAATCCTAAAAAGAAGAGTATACAACCAATGCATTCTCCCGATAGTCACTTATGGAGCTGAAACATGGAACCTAACCAAGAGACAGGCCTGCAAGCTGAGAAGTATGCAACGTACATATGAGAGAATCATGCTCAACCTAACATGGACAGATCACAAGACAGCACAGTATATAAGGAAGAAAACAGGTGTTCGTGACATCATAGAAACTATTAAAAACTCAAATGGCAATGGGCAGGCCATGTTGCAAGAATGAAAGACAACCGATGGATATCACGTCTCACAACATGGATCCCCAGAGATCACATAAGAAACCGAGGCTAACAGAACACAAGATGGAGAGATGAACTTGACGGATTCAGGAAATACTGGCTGCACGATGCCCATGATAGGGAGTTGTGGCGAATCCTGGGGAAGGTCTATGTCTAACGACGGACGTTAAAAGAATGATGATGATGATGATGATGATGATGATGATGATGATGATGATGATGATGATGATGATGATGATAGCTGGAGAGGCCAGTCGGCCTAGCTATTTCAACCATGCCTAAAGGGACAGAGAAGAGATACATTCATACCTTTCCTAATGGGCTTTAGGGCTACTCGGATAACCTACTCTATGGTCCATGCAGTCAACCGTAACGCCATTCGTACATCGTAGAAATGTATAAATTCAGAAATTTTGAATGCTCAGTCATATCGTTAGTCGTTATGCTTAATTTCTTGTAGTTGGTACGCTAGTGAGATGATGAGGAGAGTTGGTGATACTGCACTAATAATAGCGTGTGTGAAGGTATTTTTTTGCTTTTTGCAGACCTTTACTCCAGTGTTTATTTCATCTATACATCTAAATGCTATGTATTACTACACTATATCAATAACATTATTATTACAAATAGCATATCATTATCAGTACTAATCAAGTGTACCTTTTGTTTCAGATGTTATAATGACAGATACAATAATTGAAACTCTGGAAGTTTTCAGGCATTAATTTTAAACTGGAGCTCAAAGTCCTTGTCATTGCTCGCAGAATTCGGGGTATATAAGGGAATGAAACACTTTAACTCGGATAAAGAAGAACCCAGCCACCAGCATTCGGAAAATATCAGAAAAGTTCGGGTCATTTTGTTTGAGTGGTTCCATGGATAAAAGCCCACTCGGGACCCCCCCCCCCCAAAAAAAAAGAAAGCTCACAGTTATAAATAGGCTCAACAGAGAAGCCTGCTTGGAGAAAACCCCACACAGAAAGAACCCACACGGAAAAAGCCCCGGTGGAAAAAATCTCGCACAAAAAAATCCTGCATGGAAAAAATCCCGCACAGAAAAAAGCCTCATGGAAAATTATTTTTATAGCATTTAGATAAAGCCCCACATAAAGTCAGAATTATACTTTGGAAGCTAAAAGCTCTGTTTACAAAATCCTTCTTTTCATGTGGGTATTTGAACACATACGTTTAATCTTTTTTCATGGTGTGCAATGTGGAAACACAGGATAGACGTTTAATTTCATTGGCCTAAATTTCTGATGAATGTGTTTAATTATACTTTTTAATAAATACTTTTTGGAGCCTTTGCATAATTTTCCAGTTTCTACATATTTTATGTAAATACCTTTGACATTGCTTACAGCATAAAAAATTACATCTAACAGGTACTTCCTAGCGTGCATATCCAATTTATAGGTACATGCCACAGGGAGAAATTAAATCAGTCAAGATTATATTTGAAACCTCTATCAAAAGTGTTGATATTGACTAGAATCAGGGAAATATAATGTGATAAAATTAAAATATTTTTGTTTTTGGGAAGTTTTCACTTGTTTTTTGTTTTTTTTTTTGTTTTTTTCTTTACGTTTTGTTTTTTGGTAGATATATTTCTGTGAAGCTTCTTTTTTTTTCCTGGCTGGGCTTTCTTCCGTGCCAGCTTTTTTTTGTGTGTGAGCCTTTTCAATGTGCACTTTTTGTTGTAATTTTCATGTGGCTTCTTTCAAACGAACATTTTTCTTGACACCATGTTGAGCATTACATGAAATTCATGACACATACTTTCGAGCTCCATAGAATTTGGAACTATGAACGATTGAAAAAAAATGAGAATACTTTTGCTGCATCCTAATACATTTCAACTCTTATGCAAGCCTGGATTTCCAAAATGAGGATGGTGATTGGAAATGAATAACTATTCCAAAACCAGAGGATGAAATCGGTCAGAAATGAAGCCCTATTGGCTAAAGTGAATAATCGCCGATGTTATATGAGGGAACAGCTTTTTTTTCTCTTCTGGAAGAATTCGTAATGGGTGAATTTCTTTGATGTTCTATGTGCTTTGGAGGCTTTTTAGACTGATTTGGTTGCTTTCTGTGTTTTCATGAATGATTCACAACCACATGGGAACACAACGAACGATGGAGGGAGGGGGAAAGGCAAGAAACCAAGAAGCGGGAGGGGGCAGTAAGGTATGGCCTTGGATTGATGTACAACTCAGTCACGTGATTATTCCATCCCCTGTTAATGCTTATGTTATTTGCTTCGGCCTCCCTTCGCCTACCCAGGCAACTCCCCCCAGTAGAATTGCATCTCTAATACAAAGGGATAAGATCAGGTTCATTGACTCATGCATTGTATTCAATCGTCGCTCTCACCTATCTATCTATCTATCTATCTATCTATCTATCTATCTATCTATCTATCTATCTATCTATATACATATATATATATATATATGTGTGTGTGTGTGTGTGTGTATATATATATATATATATATATTTATATATATATGTATCACAGTCTGTACATATCTAAATATATATATTTAACTATCAGTCTCTTCACATCTATCTATCTATCTATCTATCTATCTATCTATCTATATATATATATATATATATATATATATATATATATATATATATATTTATATATATCACAGCCTATACATATCTATATATTTAACCATCTATCTATCTACCTCAGTTTCTTCACATCTATCTATTATCTCAGTCTGTATATATCTATTTGTTTAACTATCTGTCTATCCATCCCAGTCTCTTCACATCTATCTATCTATCTATCTATCTATCTATCTCAGTCACTTTCACAGTCTGTACATATCTAAATATATGTATTTAACTATCTATCAGTCTCTTCACATCTATCTATCTATCTATTCATCTATCTATCTCATTCTCTTCAGTATATTCATATCTCTCTACTTCTTTTTCTCAGCACTCCTAGCAGCCCACCCACCTCATCGAATCCTTTCATGCCAGTAAAAAGAGACACAAGGGGGTAATCAGGCAAAGGGTGGAAGCATTGGTCGGGAAAATAAGGCAGATTCCTTCTAGAGCCGCCCGAGTCGAACAAGGATCCTCACCTGCTAAGTGTTATCTGTTCACGTGGCTCATTGATGTAAGCGGCCTGTTTTATAAATGGACGATCTTGAATAGCTTTGCGATTAAGGTGTCCCTGTAAGATAATCCCGAATCTCCTCTCGGAGAGGAATGCAGAAAAACACGCATCGCTTTCGAAGGATTAGAAAAAAGAGATTGGTTCAGAAAATACTTAATCATCTTAGCTACATCACTTGTCCACAAACTGGTATCATGTGAAGAGGGTTATTTACTAAACTTATCTTAGTCTTGTGCAAGGTAACCGTGGTGTGCCTTGTAAAGATCAATTTCACTAAATAGGCGAATCTACAACACAAGCTTGTTAAATATCGTAATTCGAGAGGTGTCATCGGATAGTTGTTATCATAATCGAAATTTGAAACAAAATACATTATTGAAGGGTTAATGTTAGGGCCTTGGAATTTGTTGTAGTTGTTATTAAACCTGTAGAAAAATACACAGAATTGTTTAAATGAAGCACAGATCAAAAGCAACTGATAGAGGCAAGTTTATTTATTATAATCTCTTCTATGTATTAGTGCATATCCATTTGTCCATACAATATCTCCACAAGTTCTCAAATGATTTGAATAAAATTTTCCCTTGGGATAAAAAAGAATTGGTTAAATTTTGAGGTGCAGCCAGGAATTGTTTTTGTTATCGATTGGGAGATTTTTTAATTTTTTCGATGCATTTCTGTATTCACTCAGGTTTGTTCGAACGATATCTACAAAACTTTGAATGGCATTTCAGGGCCTAAGAAAGAACTTATCAGTTTTGTGACAGATCGAGGATTTTTTTTTTGATTGGAAATTGTTTTTTTTTTATAAATCAAAACAAAAATCCAAAATATGAAGTAATCAAAGGTCATGCAATTACGTCCCTTGTATCGTAGCGCTATATGGACTGATTTTTATTCAACGTATAGTGACAATGGCATTGGAAAAAGTATGAAATTTCCGTGTAATTTTGAGATTGGTTACAGCATTATTCATTAACTTGGATTAAATGCAAAAATTTGATTTTAAATTCAAGGAACACGACTACATTTTTATTATAAATGTATTAAACAGTTTCTATCATTTAAAATGTCACCAGATTAAACAATAAGTTTTGTGCACATGTGCAGTAATGTATTTCAATGCATTCGTGTTCGGAACTGCAAGGTGCTAATTGTTCACTTAATTAATTTTTTGAAGAAACACTTTCACTGCTAGTTGCGCTTTTTACCCTGACACTTGGCTTTTCTCGATTGTGAAAGGAGGAGCCGGCGTCTATTGCCGGCGGCACCGGCGGCACCGGCGGCAGCCAGACAAACAGAAAAAAAGAGCAACAAGTGAAAGATTCAAGAATTTCCGGAATGTTTCGTTAATCAAAGACACATCATGAGAAATTGTTTGCTTCTCAAATACTTTAGCATGCCTCTCTTCCTTCCTACCAAGTCTGTAACACTTATAGTTTCACTCGCTGCCATCAGCTGAGCCTATTGTTGAACACTTATGATAACCATCAGCTAAGCGACAAGCCATTGACTAGTAACAGTTATCTGATTTATTAGTTCTTCACTGTATGTCAAGATGATGATGCTTTTTGGAGATTCAAACTTTTTATTTTGATACTGATTAAATTTGATGACAATTTTTCAAATTTGCAGAGATTATTCAAATAAGCCAATTTAAGGCACACACACGAATCTTGTCCTTCAAGATAGCCTTTTTACCATGGCTTCGCTTCGGAAAAAAAAAAAAAAAAAGAAAAGATGTACGGGTTTTTCCACGTCTGTCATGTAGAAATAGCGCTTGATTCCCTGACGCCCGGACAAGCTGGAAGTCGACGCCTTTAAAAATATGTTATTTCAAATTTATAAAAAAAATTGATTTCACATTCACAAAGGAATTTTCCTATTTTGACTCTTTTGCATGTTTTCCATTTGTATATGGAAGGTCCTAGTGTCTCAGGCACACAACAAACACTCCTAGCACTTGGCGCCCCGGGTTACTGCCTGTGTTGCCGGTACCTAGGACCTGTTGTGCCCTCGAGTAGCCAACTACCTAATGAGGGAAGATCCAACCTTTCAGAGCAACCTTTTTTTCTTGCTGTGGCTTTGCAGTGTGTTTCGAAGGCTGAGTAGACCTTGTGTCACCATGTATCTCTGATGACTGTTTCTGCTGTCCACTGGAGAGGGTTCACTTTTTTTAGATTCTATGAATCTCTCCTGTGAGGCCCCAGTCTAATATCATATTCTTTCGCTATCTCTCTTACTGTTTCTAATACACTGTTCACTTTCCTTTCGAAACCCAACCTATCATATCTTATCATTTTCTCTCCATCTTTTCTCCTATCTCTCAGTTTATGAGTACATTTTTCTCTATTCTTCTCTCTTTCGTTTCTTTATTTTTCTCTCATTCGCATTTTCTCTCGTCTCCCCCTCTATGTTTTTGTGCGTCTATTTCCCTCTGTTCTCTTTCGTTAATTTCTTTACCTATCTATTCTTCGCATTTCCTCCTCTCTTTCCAATTCCCCTCTCTTCTTTTCCCCCTCTCTTTTGGTCCACGATTCTCTTCTCTTTCTAAGCTCTACCTACCTTCTTTCGAATTTCCTCCTCTCCCTCTGCCGCTTTCTGTCGTGTTCCCTTCTCTTCAAGTTCTTTACTCATTTTTTCTAAGCACTTTTTCTCTCTTTCTCTTCTCCGTCTGTCTTTCTGCCACTCTGTCTTTTTGCCACTACTCTCCTCTCCTTCATGCCTTTACCTCTCCACCCCTCTCTGTCTCTCTCTTACTCTCTCTGTGACTGACTCACCATTTGTTTTCGTAAGTTTCTTTATCACGCAAATATTGAACGTGTTGCGACTTGAATATTTCATGGCTCTGTTTGTACGTTCCAGCGACCTAACGATTATGTCGCACTCTTTGGTAACAACACCTTCCCCCAACTCGTTCCCCGACCACAGATCAAAGGAATTGACCGGTTTGGTCGTAAAAGGTCTTGCTTAATTGACAATAGACGAGGGAAAGTTGTAGAGACAGAGACAGAGAGACAGAGGGAGAGAGAGAGACAGACAGACTAAAAGGGGGGAAATGAACGTTAGGAGAGATACATGAACATTGTTTGAGAGAGACACAAAAGAGATTAGACGCTAAGGGCAATGCAGTTGCTATTCCTGTCTTCTTGATCATGCAACAGACTTAACAAAAATACTCAACATCATCCCAAATCATCCTTTTGATGTCCGTTTTTGGACGTAGGGCTTCCCCGAGGTCTAACAGTGTTCTTCGCTTTCAAGCGTCACGATGCCAAAGCATTCCGTGTTTGTCCAAATCATCACACCAGCTTTTTTGCCGGTCACAATTTC